>JABMBR010005161.1:0-17773 GCA_018881525.1 Meteorus sp. PSUC_FEM 10030008
TATATATATACATATACATATATATCTATATAAATAGTGGAAGGCCAATAAGAAGAGCGAGAGTGGAAAATTACATACAAGATTATCGTAATTGAAAGTAGGTATCATCGTTTTTTGTCTCGATGAAAAAAGAAAACAGTAGAAAAAATATAAATTCATATCTGAAATAACCGATAATAAAAATTGTTTGTTATAGGCATTTATTATACTGAGTTCGGTGTGTTGTGCGTGTGTGTTAATAGCGGGAGTGAGACTCAGAGACATATCATCGGCAATATTACAGAACAATCTGTTGAATGAAATAATAAAGTATATTCGTTTTGTATTCGACAGTACAAAAAAGGAGTAGAAATTTCGTCCGGCGTTCATGTTCTGTATCTTTACAAAAAAATTGACGTGTAGAGGAGCCTTTATGATATAGAAGAGTTGAAAAATTTGTGCTGCCGACATCGACAAAAGGAGGAAGTTGCCTGGACGAGGATAATTCTCATCAAACCAGGTTAGTGTTCGTTAGAAATTGGTGTAAAATTTATTGAATTATTTGTATACAAATCGTTCATGCGAAATTTCTGAAACATCAATTTTAGTATTTCTAATTCAGATGTAAATAAATTGAGTATTGTTGTTTTCGAACAATGGAAATAGCAGACGCACGAGTGCGCTGTTACCACTTCGGCCTCCCATGAGTATCTCATTAAAATGAATATATACACCACATATTCATAATATATACACGCGTTCAAGCGTATCCAGGAATTTGATCGTGAATAGTCAACATTCAATGGCTTATAAGTAACAAAATCGGAAAGAAAATATTTCACTGAATAATTCTCAGTCAATTTCATCAACAAAGAAGTTGATGTTGTTTCTCCAGTATTCTGTGTTTTTGTTTACATAAATAGGAAAAATGTAAAGACTAATTTGAGTGATAAAAGTCCAAATTATCCAGACTATTCAGTCAAATTTTAAATATACAATGGAACTTTCAAATATACATGAAAAAGTCATGCGGAAGTGGTAATTCATTATTAATAGATAATTTGTCCATATTTAACTCATCCCTTCGTTTTTCAATATTTGATATAAACATGCGCGAACTTGTTTCACATAGGTTGTTGGTGTACAAACAGGACTGGTATGAAAGGAACATTCATATAAAATATATATAAACACTCGTAAAATGAATCGACCAATAATTTCCCATATGATCATACAGCAAGGAAATTATGAAAAATATTCAGCGACCAATACACCGCTCATTATTAAATTTATAATCGTTGAACTATAACACATATCACATATTTATATATATATGTAGGAGTTCCTCGACATGATGGGAAAAAAAGTTAGATATGACGTTTGTATGCATGTTTATTTATATATAAATATAAGCGTACACATCTATAGATTCTCCATTCTGCCCCACTCACTGTTGCATTCTCCCTTTATTCATTTTATGATCTTTTTATCGCAGGATCTGTCCCGTTGCACGCGTATTGCTTTCTTCTATATGGATGCTACGTCATTGCTGCTAATCGCCCTACAGTATTTTTTTTTTCCGTTCTTTATTGTTGTTATTTCATTTTTTTTTCCTAGTTGCCTCTTAGTTGAGATTAGTTTGACACCCGCACGTTTTAGACAGGAGAATTGATTTTTATTTATTGGGATATACGTGGAAGAGAGACAAATTGAAAGAGCTGAACGAATTGTGCTAGCAATTGAGTCAATGTCGATGCGAAATTTTTTTCCTTTTTCATATCTTCGTTTAATATTAATCGAAATTAGTTCAGATTTTTTTTTAATTGTTTTTATTCATTTTGGATGGTCGATATATTTTTATGTTTATTTATGTCCATGCCATTATGTTGTGTACGCATAAATGTGTAAATTTATATCGATGTGCGTCATCGTATCCTCGCGAAATTATTAATGAGCATCAGTGAAATGTTTGTGGCATATGACATATACATTAACTCCTGCGCACTACATCGTAAATCATCGATAGCACAAAACGAATAGGTCCTAATTTATGGTAGCATTGTGTACAATTCACGCAAAGAACTTCGCCGCCGCTGTGCATCACAAACATACACCAACAAACAAATTTGTTTGTGAAGAATGACGCTTCAAGTCGGTTTAATTTTCTGTTCATTCAATCGAGATTTGTATACCCCAACATGTAATTTCAATTCTGATTCTACTTGTGTTGCATTTTATTTAACGAGAGTGACATTAAATAATTAATTTGTTCCCTTTATTCGAAATATTTTCGTGATTTTTGATGGTGATAAAATACACACCTGAATGTAAAAATTGAATCTGCGAAAAAAAAAGAAGAGCTAGTGGGAGATGAAAAACAATTCTCATAGCTCTGAGGGTCGTGTCAAAAACCATCGCGCTGAGTCACTGCATCTTCAAGTTTGTGTGTATATAAATGGTGAGAAGGAACGAGGGAAGATTGAGAGAAAGAATGAGAGAAAAAAACAAATAAACGAGTGCGAAGTACGTATGGGAGACACAGCTGTGTATTTGGTTCTGATCTGTACCTATATCGCCCCGTTGGCGGTCAGGTATTTACTCCGGGCTTGACCCCGTCGCTGCATAGCGTTCCACGCGTTCCCTGAGTGACGTCTTCATGTCTGGCACTGCGGGGCATTCCTCTATGTGAATGGTAAATGTGTGTTTTTTATATACAGATATATATGAATTTTTTCAAACTGTAGCTGCATCACCAACGCTGTGTCTTCCGTCGGCAGGAAAAAATCCCGCGTTACTCTGTCTTTATTCTTTTTTGTCTCCTCATCTGTGAAAAAGGTTTCGATTGTATCATTCTTCAATTATTTCTATTTCTATCATTTGAATTCATAATTCTGTTATTTACTTCTGTGATGAACAGTGGAGAGGCCGCCAAAAGTATCACACTGGAGAAATATTTTAAGTATATAAATCGCATAGTCGTTTTCTGAAAGAGTAAGTGAAAAGGAGAGAAAGAAAGAATAAATATATGAAATTACGGATACAAGATGAATAACTTGAGATGCATGTGTATATTCTTTTACTGTTGCAGCTTGGTCGTACGACCACTGTCATTCAAAAATACTTATTTTCCCTACGTTTATACTTGGTGTATACAGAAAAATTTGACCCTCATCGTTGTGCGCTCGTCACTACAACAACAGTTAAGAAGAGACCCCCCCGCTTTGGGTAATAATCAGTTTTCTTTGTCATGTTGGAAAACACCCTTTTTGAAAAAGGGATACTTCTCCGTCTTAGTCCACTGTCGGTCGAGACCCGTTGGGACCTAACAAAAACGTCTTCACCACCACAGTGCATGAGGAATGTATACGTATTTACATGTATAAACACTGGGTTACCGCCATGCTACTATATATAACAAACGCATTTGTACCAATATGTACATTTGTATTGTAATACATAAAAGATTTTCGAACTGAAGAAGGAGCAAAAGAATTGTGTTGTAGTTGTCCACAGTTTGAGTGGAAGTATTTGCGGTTTTATCCACCCAATTAGCAGTTTTCGAGGAAACCCAACGGGGGGTCCTTTGGTAGCTGTGATGTTGGCGAAAAGGTGCTATCTATGGTGAAATAATACACGACGAAACACGTTCGGTATATGAAAGGAAAAAAAAAACAACAATGTCGAGAAAGATATTGGCCCTTTCGTAGAAGTAATTATCAAAAATTGAAATGGAGAAAAAATTAATATTTTTATACTTGTCAATGTTTCAGCATGTGCAAATATTTCAGTTCCAATTTACACCTCTCCCGTCATCAAAAAATGCATTGCAACATTTAACACAATGGTCGATAAATATTTCTCGTACAATTTCGACTTTATATATTTTTTACTGGTAAAAAAAAAATATTTGTCAATTTTTTTTTTTTGACATCTTCACGCGCGCGCAGACATGCAAACACCTGGAGAATAATCGAAAAAGACATTCTTCAGAAGCCGGCGTGCGATCAAACGTGTGGCCTCTCTTTCCCTCGTCATATCTCTGACTTGAGCGTAAAAAACGACGAAAAGAAAGAAACATAATAAATAAATAAATAATCAACTGACACATATATGAGTGTTTGGTGAATAATATATGTCTGTTATATATTATGAGTATTTGGAATTATCTTTCACATCCGCATACTCTCTCTCGTGGCGCTTTTTTTTTCCCTTCTCATTTTTTTACCCATATGACATGTACATTTGTATATATATATGCACGCAGAAGTGGATGCCGCGATGAAGGAGGCGGGATTTTGGGTGGAATATCACGATGAAATAGCGGTCAGGTAAATGTATAATATAACCTCGTCGACATTTTGAGCGAGATCCTGTGGTTGTGAACGCTTCACGGACATCGGAGGCAATCGGAGAATTTAAAAATTATATTTTTCACATTCATATACACACACACACACATGAATATACATATACATATGTTCATATGAATTTGTTTGTATCGTTCTCTATTCGTGGGTGTCTCATCTCATCTGTTTCGTTCACGAGAATGCAGGTGTAGAGCAACCCGCGTGCGTTCGTGCGCGCGAACGAAACGTGGAAATATTATAACTAAAAATAGTTCCACGAGTAGAATCGAAATATTTTATCCATTATTGTCGTCCCATCTCTCTACTCATATGCCGGATGGTGGTGGTGGTATTGGCGGCGGCACTTTTTAACTTTTTATAGGAGATTTTTATACCGGTGATATCTATACATTTTTTTTTATCCTCTTTTATGTAAGCATTTATATGTATATTCTCTCTGTTTCTTTCTATATTATTATTTTTTGTTTCTTTTTGATTTGGTTGTTGGCTGTTCTCTATATATATTTATATTAGGTAGCATGGTGGAGCGTCTGCTGTAGTTGCCAACGCCGCTTGAATATATACGAATATGAATATAATAATGAGAACGGGTTTCCATCGTCGTTGAGAGTTGAGAGAGTTAACTGGATACGTTTGTGTGTGTTGGTGTCTCGCGCTATTTCTCTTCCATCTCACTTTTCAAAGATGCTCGCTCGATTCTTGCACAGATTATTCATTTGTAAAGAACTATCGTTTATATCCATCTGTTGAACTCTATCGCTCGTGCCCATCGCGATTTCAACTGTGAGTGTATGTGGAAGCGCGTGCCTTCATTTTATATGTAACGTATGGATATGTATATGGATGTATGTTTTATGTAGAAGGTGAAACTGGATGTGAGTTAATGTGTTCAGGCGAATTTATGTTTGGACTATTTTTTAACTGCACTCGAAAATTTTTTTCAAATGATGAAGTAATAATTAGTTTTTATTGTGTAATTTTTATTTATTTTTGATTGTGGGTTATCCAATGATTTTATAAGTGAAGTGGTATTTATTTCTCTGCTGGATTCGAATAAAGAGGGGGCAGGAGTAATGAATTATCGCAGATTATGTTTTAATTATGATGGGTAATTGCATGGATGTCGGGAGATTTATGAAATATCATCGAAAATGTGCGACCGCCATTACATTCCACTTTTACATTTGTTTGAAATCTTTTTTTTTGTCCGATGAAATCAGAAAAATTCGATCCAATTAAGGATCTGTTGGATATTTATTTCGAGAGGATTTCTTATTTGTGTTGTGAAATTGTTTTCATCGTGTAATGTTGTAAGAATTGATTTTTTTTTTTCATGCGATTTTATAGTCTCAATTAAGATGAGAATATCAACTTTTTCTTCAGTTCGCTGCATTTTTTTTTATTTGTAGGTGATGTATATTTGTATGTAGGGTTCAGATGTACTGTTGCGATGTGTGTGAGCCTGTCATTCGTTTTATGGTTTTTCTCTTCACATGGCCCACAGGCAAATAAAATATTATTGGTGTGTGTCTGTGTGACACTTTTGCTACTGCTGAGGGTCTTCAACTGTTAAGTCATTTTGTTTCAGCTTCTTGTTATGCGTAACGCAGCCAAACACATTATACTACCGATTTCCTAATACGATAGTGAAACAACCCATCTTGTATAATTTACAAGACCCAAAAAATAGGGGATTGACCCTTCAATTCTTATTCAATGTTTTATGAAACTGATGAGTTCCAAATATTTTTTTCCGCAAAAAGAAATAAATCAAAAATTGATCCCTAAGCATAATTCAATCAACCTTCAAATACACTTTCTCTATTGAATATCTCTAATACGTTTACTAAAATCATTTCTTTATGACATTTATACGAAAAAAAATCCATTTTCACCACTATTGATCATAAATTTTCGCATGAAGAAATGAATATCCCAAAATATTTTCGCAATCCTTATTCTGTTGATGAAAAAATAATATAAAAAGCGAATAACATGTGAAGATGCAGTAAGTACTTCAGTTTTTATGACATCAGTGGCAGCAAAAAATAACTGTGCAAAATATTTTCATGATTAATCTACAACTAAATTGATTCTCTGATGTCAACAACCTGGAATATCTCTTGAACTATTCGCGAAATTTATTTATAAACTCACAAAAACTTGGTCTCAATAAACTTTAATAAAACACCATCCATTAAGATAGCTTGTACATAATTTTATGTATCCCAGGTGAGAATGGTGCATGCCACAGAATCAAAAATTTTTTTTTTCTCCAAGTATATATTCTATTAGTGTGTATATATGTAGAATGAGATGAAATAAATGATGACTGGTAGCTAAAGTATAAAAAGATACCGACCGTGAGCATTTTGATTGCGTCAGTGTATCACATGTATTCATTTATGTATATGTACAATTATAAATACTTGTACCAATTGCTTTTTGATGATTGTTGATTTCAATGAATTATTAATTAATATATTGTATGCACGATAAATACATTCACTCTCCACATCATATACAGTTTAATAATATTGTTCAACACAAAAGAAAAATTTTTGAATGTAGTACACGAGTACAGACAAACGTTCCATAGACACTTCCGAATTTTTTCTACAGACATTTTGTGAATTTATTATTTCAATCACAGCATCTCTTCACTCATTCTTCATACCCGTACGGATATTCCATAATCAGTGATAGAAGGTGGTGAATAACGCCACTGATATCAACGTGAGAAATGATTGACAATAAAATTTTGTAATTATAGACGATTGAACATGATTAAATGTTATCGTCCTGTCATTTCTGTTTAAAAAATAAAAAAACACGAATTAATCTATGCGAGGGTAAAAAAGACGAGGGGAACACATGAGAAGAGCAAACAGAAGAAATCGAGGAAAAAGCACTGAGGAATGTCGTACACACAAAGGTGTTGAGATTCGAAACCAACACACATTTAGAATTCTCATATGTATAAATATTTATTCATTTATTTTCTCCATTTCATCTGGATTCTCACACGTATATACACATTTACAAATATATATTAATATATTTATCCACATATACGTTCAATCTGAGAATATATCCATATTACAATAAGAAAAAAAATTTATTCGTATCTGTGTGTGCCATATAAACCCATGACCATCTCTATATATTATCATGCGAGAAGTATATGGACGGTGTTGGCGGGGTGTTAGTGTGAAAGGGTGAAAGAACGGGGACATATTTTATATTTATGAGTATTTGCCGCTACTGTGCTTGTCGAGCGGCTGCCACAGAGAGAATTCTAACCGGACCCTAAAGAGAAATAGCGTTTGACTGAGATGGAGATAGCGACAACCGTGGCGACCTCCTCGGGCCATTCAATGTCTCTTGTGTCTCTGTGTATGTCTGCGTTATATATATTCATGTGGAATTGTAGAATATACTTACTGCGACGCGGGTTGGCCCATGTGTCATATCTCCAACGCAACCACATAACCAACTACCAACAACACATGTATTCTCATTTCGTTGCATGGTGCGCCTCGGGCTCTTCAGCTTTTCCCTACATTCAGCTCTCGCGATCGCGAGTTGCGTGCGTCCTTGGTTACACGTACAGAACTACCAATAAATGATCATTTTTCATATGTTTCTATAAATAAATATTTCATGTGTGCGCATCGCGAATTTTTAAATCCTCGAGGAACAAAAGAATGAATAATTACTTGGAGAATTCTGGATTTTTTCATTGGTTTATTGGGGTTAATTGTGAGGAAGAAAATTAATTAGTCACTGGATAGTTAATTGAATAGATGAAAATATGGGAAGTCGATATGAAATTGCAATTAGTAAAGTGTGAATCATTTCTTTTAGCTTATCAAGGAATCAGTATGGGTGACGGTAATACTTTTTCTTTTATCTCAATTATGTTCCTTTCTGTTTACCCATTCTTTTTTTTTTCACTTTGGCATTTGTATTCCACCCACACTTATTATCATTTATGTGTATAAGCATTCGTGAATATGGTCCGCACACCGTCTGGTCACATATGTGTCGCGAAAATAAATTTATGAGCACAGTTTTGCGACCCCCGGAGTTCAGGAGTCTTCACCCCTTAATTAACGATTGTGCCACCGGCATTTCTCCACGTTGTAGTGTTATATACATGTGTATATATGTGTGATATCACACTCTCACTTCTTGAATATGCGAGAGTGTAGTCTTTTGTCATGTTGCAAACCGCCTAATGACCTCGAGGATTCTCCATGTAGTTTTCACCATTTTTTTTTCTTCCTTTCTTTCATTTCTCATTCTTTGAAAAATTTTATTTATGTGTGACTCTGTCGTAACTAAAGTGAGTATTTCTAAAGTATATTGCCATTTTATTTCTGATGAAAAAGGTGTTTATGTTTGTTTTTTCTTTTCATGTCGATGTTAATGTTTTCTGTGGTATATTGAAAGTCGAAATGCAAAACTTTTTTTTATTTGTATGAAACAGCAGATGAATCCAAATTGATTTCGGATTTGTGAGGTGGTGTGGCTGATTATGAATGCAAACTGACGTAGTTTATTGAAATAGATGAAGAAATGGTGAGAAAAGTCATTTTTGTTGCTTGAAATGGAATGTAATTTTGTATTTGTTTTTCCGTTTGAAATATTGTCGACGTGCTCATTTAATGTGAAGCGATTAGGTGCATCGAAGCGTGAGTCTACTTCGCTAATGCTAAAAGCATCTCTAATGTACACATTCCAAAAAATACAGTGAGAGTTGATGAAAATAGTTGGGATATTGAAAAAACAAATATGAATAGAAGAAAAATTTCATGCGAAATTCAAGACAGTGAAATGAGTTGTCATTTTTTGTTCATGAAAATTGTTTGTAGGTATAATAACAACTTAACGATGTAGAGATTCTATAAAATAGATTGTGAGTATCAATCGGTGATTGATGGGGATATTTTTAGGGGAAATTTAATGTATTCAATGATAATTATTTGAATACGAGCAATATGCTCGGATAAATTTGATAACAAAACGTGTTACGGAGTAGAATTTTTCGATTCATTCTTTTGTATAGATATATATATTGCACATGTAAAGCTTCAATCGCACCATGGGTAGGAATAAACCACCCCAAGAATTACATTCACATTATATTTAACACTGTATTCACCAAACCATCCCCTATGTCATTTTCATCATCCTCCGTTTTTCTCAAGCTTACTTGGGCGTGAAACACCAAAAATTGGTGCACCCTCCAAACCACAACGGGCGTATTCAACGTGCGCGTCCCCTGATATTTATCTCATTCAATTTGTCTTACCGTTTCACTTCACCAAATTTCATTGTTTTATCAAAAAAAAAAAAAAAAAGTTCCTGAATGGTTTTTTATCCTGGGCCAGTGGAAACATAACAGAATTTTTAATGACATACGAATTACATTTAATTTCGGGAATAGAATCCGTAGTAATTAAATTAAAGTGCAATTTGAACTTATCACATCAATTGGATGAAATGCACATGAATAAACGCACACAAATACATTCTCATCAAACCTTTTTTTATACAATGTCTCTTTACCACTTTTCAAAAGAGATTATTCCATTCATTTATCAAACTACTTTTTTCATTATAATTTTTTTTCTTCCTGCATCCTGATTTTTCGTGTTGGTGTATACAAAAGTGGCTGGGCCAAAAAATTCGCGGTTGGAACTATTCGAAATATGGGATTGGTAAAAGTGCATCGCGTGAAAACGTTCACTCAAGCGTAAGTTGAGGGTATATAAAAGCAAGCAGAGTAAAGTACGAAAAAAGGTATACGCTGTATGGGGTGTAACGAGAGGGAATGAAAGAGAGCGATAGAGCAACCAAACAGGGAGGCGATTCGAACGTAGTAAGACACGACGAGTGACAGTAGGGGCAAGCAAACATCACAATGTATATATACATATAGTAGCAACTACGGGGATATATGGAGGAGTGATTTTTGAAGGGTCTAAGTAGCCTCCTCGCACCACAGGCGTCGGGCGTCAAGGGTCTGCCGCCGTGGCCCGATACTCGAGATTCGAATCTCTACTGTTATGTCGCACGACGACCAAATAGAACTGCTACATTCAGCTTCTCAAGCATTCGGATCTACAGAGTTTACATCGTTTCCCACTAAGGAGCCGCAAAAACGGTTGTAATCTCTTTTTCAGTTCCGTTCCTTCGCCATTGCATTTGCTCACAAATATTTTCCTCGTACTTTTTATCCTCCTCTCTCGTTCCATTCTTCATTTTTTCTTCGATGCATTATACATATGCATATGGGTGAAAATACAGATGTGGTCTCTCCTGTTCTCTCAGTTGGGAATTGTTTTCCTGCTTTCTCATGGATGAGTGCAACCGGGTGGAATTGTGCATTGCATTGAGAATTGTCATTTTCAGGTTGAATGTATTTTTGAGAATGTGTTGGATGTAACAAGATGATGATGCACGATTGAAGATGTTTTGATGGTTGATGTACAGTAGACGAGAAACGCGATTTCCTGTACTCTAAAATGGGACCAATGACCATTTTTCTGGTATCTATTTCGGTCGTAGAAAATTTTTTGACTCATCAACAATTATTTATTGGTACAAAAAATTGATTAGATTTTACATAATTAAGATAATTCAATTAGTGGATGGAAAAACTTGTTTGAAAATTTCTCCATAAAGGGAATGTTGCACCACAACTTTATTCATATAAATTATATAAATATCTTATGGATGATTTATAAGTCGGTATATATATAGAGGAAAAGCGCCAGAGGCTCATCTTGCAAAAGATACATACTAGCTACTGCGCATCGGCTAACGCATGCGCACACGCGAACTGTGTGTCTTGACGAGAGAACCGGTTTTCGAACTAAAAAATACTGATATGATGCTTATGTGTGTCTCTGATGTTGCGGGCGCGCGTTCAATTATTCGATCGTAAATCTGCATAGCAACGAACACGTCAGTTCAATATAACCAATCATGTTGATTTTGTGTCTTGATTTTATACCACGATATGGAAAAAAATTACTTCTATCACTTTTCCCTATCGCATTATTGATGATTCTCCCAATATACTGAATGCGCATCACGACAATGTCAAAAAAAAAAGAAACGAACAATTGAAAGAAAAATTGCACAAGAACATTCGTTTAAATGAGAGTTGTGGAATATTATTCAATGATGCTGTCTTACAGTCGGAAAATTCTCAAACAATTATTCATTCGGCTCTTAAGACGTTACAAAAACAAAGAAGATGATTGGAGATATTTTTCTCTTTCTAATATTTCATAATTATTCTGCGAAGGCGATGAGCCTCTTCTTGTCCAACTCTCCCTAATATTCTACTGACAACTGATTCGAATAAAAGATGAAACTGAAAAAAAAAAGTCAATCGCGTCGTGCAATGTGTATTCAACTCTCAACGCGATTCCACTCAAATTCTCTTCATCTCCCCCGCTTCGAACTTTATTCATCGATTCCGCGGTTAATGGAGAAGTGCGCGCGCGCATATACTCATTCGTAGTGAGTATATACATATGTACACGTATATATATAGAATAGCAAAGTCTCTCACTCGATGCTTGGCCGTGCGTAAGGGATGTGGATGGATGAATTTACATGGGCGGCACGATCTGGCAGTGAAATTTCATGTCAAGAACTTTACGTATATATATACCATGTATTTATATGTATATAGGAGGCGTGTAGATGCAAGATGGTGGTTTCAGTATGTAGGTATATGATATGTATAAAGCGCGGTCGAATAAGAGCGGTGTATATGAAAAGAAGCGGTTGAATGGAGGCGCTCATTCGTAATCGCTACGAGTTTCTCTCTTTCTCTTGCCCTTTCTTCATATTCTCTTTTTTTACCGTTATGTATCTTCCCCTTTCTTCCTCACTCTCGCCTATTTTTCACCGATCCCTTACACGATTCTCTCTTCAAATTTCGGTGAAGCGCAAATAAGTTGCGCTGAAGACCCACCACACATCTGTCGCGTGTGTGTTAATTCGAGCAATTGTTTTTATTCATTTTTCTTTTGCTGTCGCGCGGCTGTACGCGTTTGCAAAATTTATGAGGTAATAGAGACATTTTTTTTGTTCTTTTAATCAGAGATTGAGTCGATTGGAAATTGCAATCTTTCTCAGATTTTAATCGTGTGATAAAGTATTTGAATTAGAATAATTTCTCATTTATCTGTGAATAACCGAATCTGTCACAAGATTGAATTTATAGCATTCGATCCTAATAAATTTTCTTCCCATACTTTTTTTTCTCGGGTATTATTTATTTACTTTTTATTTTGTCAAGTTGTATTGTGTATTAGGATGGTGATGTGTGGAAACCAACAGGAAATATAAATTAATTCGGTTGAATTTTTGGTCCATGTCATATACACAGCGTTATATAGTTGGAACCTTACGGTCATTCAGTAACCATTCATCCCCTCGTCTCAGTGCTGCAGCACCTCTTTGCTTTGCTCTCGCCTAATAAATCGTGTGGCTGGAGGTATATAACGCGCATAGACATATATATATGTATACTTGTGTGCATCTTTCGCCTTCTTTCAGAGTCATTGTCCGACGACAACACCTTTTTGCCTCGTCGTGAGAACCGGACGTGTGTTGAGGACTAGAAAATATTTTTTCTCAACTTTTTTTTTCTTTCTATCATTCTCCTTTTTTTCACAATATTTTTTTATATTTGTATGTAGATGAATGTGGCATTTAATCCTCATTTGAATGCACTTGTTCCGATTTATCCAACAAATAAAAAATATCTAATTTAAATGATGAAATATGAATTCGTTTGACGGGGGATGAATATATATATATATACTATAAATAAATAGAGATTTATGTGGTTTAATTATTGAGCAGATGTGAATGATGAGAAATATGCCAATGAGAATTCACCAAGTTTGTGTGTATTTTCCTTTTTCAAAAATCCAATATAAACATCAAATCTATTTGATATAAAAATTTCATTGACCCAATTCAGCTACTACTAAATCTTCCTAATCGGTATCAATTAATCCCGCTATAACCTAACACTTCCATCTCTTCTCACTTTCATACCCAAACCGTCTTATCACAATAATCACATGAAAAATCTCCACACAAATTAATAAATATATACCTAAAAAAATTAAATGAAACACTATCATCGTCTCACAGATCTCACCACAAGGGAATGGTCCAGATAGAAATCTGTCGATTCTATTAGCAAGCAGGGAGGGTTCATATTCTGCCTCGAATTTTATTTTTTTTGCTCTTCCTTTTGGCCAAAGCGGTCGCCCACCCGGTGCACTAAACATCTATGGCAATAAACGAGTCGTTTGCCGGTGATTAACTGAGTTTGGGGTGCGACACGCTCGGAATTCCCTAGGGTTATTGAAGCCCCTGGAGAACAAGAAAGGGAAAATTCATGCTACAAACATACATACTTCCATTCATGTGTTTCTATATTAGGGTCTACTCATCAGTCTTGTTTCTTTCGTCAAACAGCCATACAAAATATCATATAGATATATTTATTGGACTTGCGCATTGTCATAGTATCTGCACGCGTGTTTTGAGGGTGGAGGGATGCTTAATACCATTGGGATAGAGGTCTAATCTTTGCGAGTACGACCCCCACAAAAATGCCATATATGAATGCAAACGTATATGTATATATACACACATTGAAAGCCACAATGAATATATACCCGTGACCACCCGTGAAACTCTCTTTCATTCGTATTATATGAATATAAAATATCTCTTATATCTCGATCTGTTGGTAACAGGGTGTACAGCCATTGGTTGTGCGGTTCGCCTTGAACGGTTTAATTTATATTATTTTGTATACTCATGTGAATATCAAAAGAATTTGTTTTCGTAATATTTTTATGCAGTTTTTTAACAATTGGACCCAGGGTTGAAGATTTGATTATTTTTACCGTCTCAGATCTTCTTCCCATAGATTCATCATGAAAAAAGGGATGAATTGACTTAATTGTGCAGAAGAGTAGTTGAAACTTCAATTAAATTCGTATACTGCTCTTTTTTTTATGTAGTGTGCGATTATACGTCGATGAAAAATTGTTCATAAAATGGAGAGTGGCTATAGATTATAAAAGTGACTTTTCCCAAACTCTCAAATTCCTCATTGAATAATCTCACTCATTCTCTCCATATATTTATACATGGTGTGAGATTTGATCTGCCTTGTATAAAGGTTCAAGCGATTCGATGGTGTCAAATGGTTAAAATGCGAGAGAGCTTCTACGCCTCGTCAAATTCATGAGACGTGACAGCTCGCGGGCACTTCCGTCGCTCTCCTCACCTTCGCTCAATCTCTATATATATATATATATATGTATATATGCGGATAGAGTATAAAAGAGATGACTGCACGGTGCAACGAAAGTCGTCTGGACTCGATTATCTTTCCCTTGCACACACCATCGCTTATATATTTATTTCTTTTTTTTTTCTCGTTGTCCGGGTGAGATGCTCACGCACAATATTTGAGACACAGAGGGAGGTAGTGCGAGAAAACGTGACAGGGAGATAGTGAATAAAAGCTAGAGTCGTCGTCCTCTATACCTGTTACAGTGTCAGTAGGGGCACACCTGACAGGTGGATGCAGAGAGAGGGACAATAATCGTCATAGTTGTCGTTTCATTCCACAGTAAAATGAAATATATTTCTTGGTTGCACTAAGTTGTCGTATAAACTTCTCGACTCTGTCCTGTCACCGCCATGTCAACGTTAATATGCCGTTCCTTACACTTTCAAATGTATATATTCGTGTGTATATTTATATACCGGGTGTTTTATTCAACAACACTATGATGTTATCAGTGAATTTGATTAGAGAATATTTTTTGACAATGAAAAATAATTTTTTCGAGAAAGTGTATCAGTGGTTCAATATGTGATATGCTCTGTTCCATCCCTTCTAAACTCATAATTATCCTCGACGAAACAGCAATTTTTTTGGTCATAAATGCGAGGTTCATTCATTGCTTTCGTCTGTTTGAATGCAAGAACTTGGAGTTTCTCACATATTAGATCATTATTTCACACTATTATGTTTATATTAAGTGGGTCACAAAAGTCAAACTATTCAATGGTTTATTATGGCACGAGCTTGTTGTATATCAAACATTTCCCTGTTGGATATTCTTCCGACTGGAAGACAACTTTTACAACATCATTGTATACCCTTACAACTCATTATTACCAATTGGTAAATTTTCGCCAGAATAAAGTTTTAGCAAACCAAGTGAATCACTCAATAGGTATATTCTCGCACCCTTCACAAAACCCACAATATATATCTATATATACATACAGAAGTGCAATGAATTAACGCAGGTTCTTGACGTTTTAATGGCTCCCCCATAGTTTAAGCGGGATGAGATTATCCTACCAAAGCGGAAGACAAGTGAATAATAATACGCAGATGTCTCCTTCATCTAAAACTAATAATATTGTATTGAATTCCTATTTCGAAAATCACCAGACACAATGATACCATCACAATATAAAAAAATGTATTTTTCATCATCGAGAGAAGTGGAAGAAATTCGGATAAATTTTTCTCTTTTCTTATATCCCATTCTGTGGGAAATGAAGATAAAAAATGTTTAATCCAGATTTATATCCGAATTGTATTGAATGTGTATGTGTGTTCCTCATATACGCGGGCGTATGAACACATTCACGTTATTTGAAGAAGAAAAAAAAATTGAAATCCTAAAGATGACGCGCGTGTATTCATTTTATGAATTGTAACAAAATTTGTCCGGAAGCGAAAAATTTGTCTCGTTTCAATTTATCTATTCTAACTATGTAAACATATGAAAGATGAATGGAATGCATAAAACACATTGATACACGTGTGTATGGGTGAATATATATAAATCGTGGCGGTGGTAATACGTTTGGTACAACGATCGTCACAATGGTGAATGCTTACACAAATTCAGGCGCAACCATCGGCAGTGAACAATAGACATTACATTGACGTGTTTATATAGCTGCCAATGTGCCCGATGCCGCCCCATATTACGACGCAACGAGAAAAAAAAAAGGTAGAAAGGAGAGAATCAGGGATGACAGAGCAATGGAGAAAAAAATATGGACACTGACATATAAGAGAGAATGAGTGAGTGCGAAAATATAGTTGAGCGGCCTCCTTTTTTTTTTATTTGTACACACGACCTTCTATTCACCGTTATAGAAAAGCGTGTAAGTTAGTTATAGTTCAGTTTGTCACAAATTGTTCTCTTTTGCTGCTTCATGAAATGTAGAAATGTTCGTATGTAAGGTTGATTTGGTTCTTCACGAATGCGCTAGTCGGGTGTGTTTACCCAGAGATGATGGATCGTTGGATATCGACGATTTTTATTTCAGTTCGTCTTCCCACATTTTCTTTAATCCCGCTTGAAGTTGTTGGAAGATTTTGTTTTGAAAAAATATTTTTCTCCTCTGACGATCATCCGCAGTTGCATGGACAATTTTGAATTCAAGTATCAACAGATCACTTGCTCATAATATTTATAATATAACTGGAGCGGTTTATGTGAAAGACTAAAATGACAAAAACACCCAAAGCAAGAGGTAATAAGAAGAAATGTGTATTTGATGTTGAACTAAATTCAACTGTCTCTATCTTTCACTTGTTCACTGTCTTTCTCTGAATGACTGTTCACGCAGATCCGCAGTTTAACGCTGAGCTTAACCAATTTAATTCATAGGCTGTGGGTTAAGCTGGATTTGTGGCTTAGTACTGATGGTGTTTGCTACCACCACGAGCTTTAACTGTTACCGTCGGACCGCGGTATATACCCCCGAGGCTCCGCAGGTATACCCTTGTTTTGTTTACTCTTGTATTACATCCCTTGCTATTCCACTGTCTCACTCTTTACTCTTTACCAAAATGTGCGTGCACCGCATACTCTCAATCTGTTTTACCCTCAATCCGTTGAAACAAATCCGACATAACTCTATTTCACAATAAATACATTAACAACTTTCAATAAACAATCAATTGATAAGTTAATTTTCATTTTTTTCCCATCTAATTTTATAATAAATAATATTTATCAAACATAGTAAATGAGGTGATTAATTTTTGCTAGTTTAATTCTTTGGGCTTGAACAATTAAGAAAGGACTACACGGAGAAAAAATTAATGTAAAAATTACTGTGGTAACATAGTAATCCAGGACTATACTCTCAATACTTTCACTTTTATATTTGTATATCCCAAAAATTATAATTTACTCATGATTTTTTACAATTGAAACATAGTAATGCTTACAAATGATCCCTGTAATAAATAGCAAAAATGAATTTTACAATGTGACATATGAATCATTTCAATGCTGGCTCCTACAGAATGCACTTCGCGTTAT
>JABMBR010005162.1:0-70860 GCA_018881525.1 Meteorus sp. PSUC_FEM 10030008
ATAATATACTATATATATATTTATGTTCTTGCACGAACAGTTTCAACATGTCGAGTAACATTCATTTGTTATCTAAAATACGATATGCATTGATTGAAAACGCCAAAATTGTCAGTTCACATAAGCTTTTATCATATGTTTATTTATGAAAATCGCACAATGAAACGTTTCATGTTGTTAGAATTACATTCATGCCAAAAACAAATATAAAAGGAAATAATAACATTGTGAAAGTCTCCAATACGTTTGAGATGATATATACGATAATAACTATTCTGTGTGCAATCTTGACTGTTCTTGTCGCAATGGAAATTTACATGCACTATGATAGTTATTTCCCACCGTAAGTAATTTGTTTCAGGAACAATTCATATTTCATAGATGGATATTTCACTGATGATGAAATTTTATGTTACAGAACTTAAAATGTGCAATCATCGCATATAATAATGGAGGATGAAGGAAGCGTCGCATATATAAAACCCAACGTTCTAACACGCAATTTACGAGTGAATTTCGTGATATTAATATAATACGGGTAATTGTTGAAATAAATAGTTTTGGTGCCTTGCAAAACGTGAAAGCCATTTTCAGAAAATTTTCCCACCAAGTATCCTGGTAAGTCAAACCAAACAAACATTAATGTACATTGTGATTGAATTGTAATGCGGTAACCATTCATATTTTCATCTGCGTGTTTAACAAGCACAAGTACATTGCAATCCGATGGCAGATCCAAATTCTTTGGTGAAGTTGGATATACGTAATTGGGTGGCGCTATATTTCCACCGTCAGAATCCTTCAGAATTAATTCGATCAGACATGTTCTCTTTGCTTCATCGAAATTATTGCCACAGTTGGCAGCCTGAAGAATATCTTCAAGTCTTATCGTTTTCAATTTGTACGATGAATTAGCTCGAACGCTCACATTTTTGTACGATTTACTGTAAAAGTCCGGTTGATCACCATTATATATTCTGTGAATATTTATCTGTACCAAACAGTTATATCTTGACGTCAATTCATCAGAAACGATGTAAATCGTTAAATCATTCGACACTGATAATCGCGGACTGATAATAATCGGTGCAAAAAAATCTTTGGCATAATTGTGAAGAATTTTCCAGCGTCCATTTATGTCAATTGATGACCATGTGGGTGCTTGCCAAACGTCATTGAGTTGCCAATAAAGTGCACCCATTGTGTAACCTTCACCAATATCATTGAATGTGCTTCGTGTTTGGCGGTATGATTCCGTTTGTATCTTCATCGATTGCGCTTGATTAACTTGACTCAAATAAATATACTTTTCAAAATCATCCCGTGAATTATTGCTCACGGGAATTTTGAAATTTTTCTCGATTAGCATTCTCATATATTCATTACCATCAGTTAAATGTTGACGATGTTGAATGAAATCAGAATTCCTCGATAAATCCCTTGTTGCATTTTCTGTTACAGGCTCAAGGGTATAGACTGATGGTAACGATTGAAAACCATATTCCGATGAGAATCGTGGACATGGATAAGTGTCGATATTCCATCCATCGCTGATATAATTATAATAGTGGACGTCACCGTAAAAGTTCGAATATGGATTAGTTCCAATCCATCCATTTTCATCTGCCCACAATCCATTGCTAGGACTGGAAACTACGAACGATCGTGTCTGATCTAGTCTCTCTACTTCTTGCTTGATCACATCTACATACAATTTGATGTAATCATCCCGATATATCTGCTCTTTGCCGGTACCGTACCAATTTCCATAGAGAGCTGCTTCATTTTCATTATTGCCTGCCCATATCACTACAGAAGCGTGAGATTTGAGTCTCCAAACGTTTTGCTTGACTTCTTCTCTTATAGAATCCAGAAAATCTGGCGTAGTTGGATACATTGAGCAAGCAAACATGAAGTCTTGCCAAATCATAATACCTAATGCATCAGCAATATCATAGAACTCTTCAGATTCGTAGACACCACCGCCCCAAACACGTAACATATTCATGTGTACCTCTTTAGCCGACCATAGTAGATTCTTCAAATACATGTAATTCGTTGATTTCTCTGGTGCTATACTAATCGGTATGACGTTGCTACCTTTGGCAAAAATTTCAACCCCATTAACACGGAAATAAAAGCTCAGACCTTTCCCCAGAGGTTCCTGCACAAGTTCCACTGTCCTGAAACCAATACGCTTCAATTGGATATTACTTGAATGTTTCGAATCCATTTTTATGATCAAGTTATAAAGATGTTGTGCCCCGAAGCCATTCGGCCACCAAAGCAGTACAGCATCCTGAAACGAATTTCAATAGATTTTCAATATTTCACAGTTGCAATTATGAATTAGTCATGTTGAAAACATACTTTTGGAACATCCAATGTTATTGATTCAATTATTTGCTTGTTTCCATTCTGTATCAATATGCTCTTTCGTTCCGTAATAATCGGATTTGTATTTTCAAGTGTGATCTGGAGATTAACAGCTATGGGGTTCGCTGGACTATTGGGTGCGACTTCCAACAGTACAGTAACGTTGACTTTCCAGTCTCCTTCATTAACCTGATAAACGTCCAATGTGTAATCCATCAAATAAGCATCGAGGATAGGAACTATTTCGACGTCACGCCAAATTCCACTTGAAGGTATGGCTGGCCCCCAATCCCATGCAAAACTTGCTTGCATTTTACGAATATGATTGACATGGCATTCACCATTGTATGAGTCTGGTACACATTTTGGAAAGACAGTGTAATTTTTACTCTGAATATCATAAAGTTCTCGCGCTGCTTCAACAGGGGAATAAATAGTGACATTCAGCACGTTTTTTTCGTCTGACTTGGTTCTCAAATAATCTCCGACATCAAAAATATATCGAGTGAACATATTGGATGTTCTTCCTATTTCATGATCGTTCAGTTTGATTGTGGCGAAAGTATCAACTCCATGAAAAACCAAGATGACTCGTTCGCTATGGAGAAGTGAACGTGAAAAAAATTCATTGGAGAAATATGCTGTGCATTCCGATATAAATCGATATTTCACATCATTATCATTCCAGAAAATATTTTTCACTGCGCCTGTATAAGTTCCAGCTGGAATTTTGGTTTCAAACCCTGTAGTGAAGAAAATTGTGAATTCAGCAATGTGTGATATCCAATTCCTGACATTTTTATTTTCATAACTGCAACTACTTACCGTTGACAAGTTTATTGTCTTTATATAGCGTAACATTCCATATCTCATTTAAAACTTGTGCACCTGTTTGAACATTAACAGTAAAATTTATCACAAATAAAACAACGATTAGATATTTCATGGTGATCTGCATATTGAGTTAGCAAGTATGAGCGACTCATTGCTTTGAAGAAGACACTTTTGCGGCAGTACACAATGCTATTCCACTTCATGTGATGGACACAATGATTTTTATACTGTCCGGTCAGAAAGTATTGGGCACTCCTCTTCAAATGTTGACCATAAACATACAATAGATAAGATGTGGTAATCAGAACAGTGTGATAAAAATGCTTCAATAGATATCAGTCTTGTGGATCTGCATATCGCTAAGTCTCAATCCCTATATGCAGCTTCGTGATGCATACTCGATCCAAATCGATGTGAACTGTTTGTATTTCTATGTCAGAAAATGTTTCATCTTTTCAATTGATAAGTATGAAAAATAGAGGGAAGTTATGGTCGAACGTACCCATTCCACTTAGTGCTGGACGATAAAATGAAAGCACTTTTTTATCTTTTCGTGAAACACACTTTTTATTTTTCAACAACTCCATTCCTGATTGATATATATCTCATCAGCAATTAACTTATAATTATCCGTGGAAAAAATATAATGTACTGATAATCATCACAAATTGTACAAAAATTCTTCAACCAACAATATACGTGATAAATATTATTATTTGCTCCGAAGTATGGCTGGAAAATACGGATAACTTTATTGATTGCTCACAGAATTAACATAGATATGTCGAATTCATGAGCAATATTTCAAGGCAATTATGCTATTGTGTACGCACATGCAAAATAAAAATACATAATCACGCTCATCATTATCATGGAGAGATACACCTAATAATACTGGCAGTATTAGCCGCCACAACAGATGGTAATCATTTCAATCGTATTATTCTATTATCAGTAAAAAGAATTCCGTATTCATTGCTCATGTTTAGAATTCGAGAAGGCAAATATGTAACACAATGTCCGTTACGATATTTTTAGACTGTGGCTCTTGCTTTCTTCCCACTCAAATACGGGAGGACGTAATCGTAGAAAGATTTTTCCTCATCGATGACGCAGAGGACCATCAAAGTTTTCTCTTTCGGCTTGAAGGCTTGGGCCTTCTTTTCCCTGTAGTACTTGGCGATGGTATACTTTTGACCTGATCAATTTCCTCATCGGAATATTGGGTTGATAATACTACTTTGGAACGGGGTGATCGCGAGGACGCTTTGATCTTTCTAGGTCCTATAGATTTATCAAGATTCTCATATACAATCCCGTCGAATGATATCAACATAAGCGTGTATTCAGTCAATTACCTTCGTCGGTTAACGATTTGATGCAGTGTGAGAAGTGTTCTTTAAAAAAGTTTTCATTCCGCGTTACAAATCTACAAATTTCACATGTGAACGTCGCTGGTGGATGAGAATTGCTCCCTGATCTGGTCGTATTGACGTGTGGTGCGTCTTTTGCTTCATCTTGAGTGAAGTCATCACAATTTGCAGCATGATTTTCAATTTCGTCCTGCGAAAAATATTTGCCACAAATTGGACATGTAGGCTGCTCAACTGCTTCGACTGCTTTGATCTCATATTCTTCGTCCGGAAACATATCAGTGTCGTCAATATCCTGAAGAAAAAAATGTTTTGAAATATGAGCACATTGAAATTGATAATATGGAGTATTGAGTTAATATCTGATGAGAAATATCAATGACTTGCAGGGGTGGGACCCTAATTACCATGGATTCAGGGGGGAGTTGTAATTTTCGAGGACGCAATTCGTCCGACTCAAGTTCCGTCCTTTTTTGGTACGTTCCGCTTTTATGCCCTTGAGATCTAGTACTCATTGTTAAGCGACGATACCGTTCTTCCTTTTCCTTCTCAGATTTCTCACGGGCTTCTTGCTGCTGTTTCCTTTCATTCCTCTCATTGATGCGTCTCTGTATTCTTTCATCTTTTTCACGGGCTTCTTGTTCAGCTACTAACTTAGCTTCATTTTCCCGTTTCTTTTTTTCGTTCTCTTCGGCTTGTTGAGCTTTTTTCAAGTACTCGACACCTTGGTTTAATCGCTTAGTCGGCGGTAAAACACAATCAACGATTTTTGGTTCCTCGTCATCGCTAATCAAATCTGCAATTTCCTTTTCACTCAGACTTGATGTAGATTTCTTGGGTATAGGTTCTTTGATATTGGGCTCAATCGAGGTATTTTTTTTTTTAGGCCGTATTGTAGGTATTGCAGATTTTTTCTTCGATTTTCCCGTTGTTGATGGAATTGGTGGTATCACCCGTCTTCGATATTCTGGATATTCTGGCGATGAAGATTTTATTCTTTTTCGGCCATTAATCGTGTTGTTGGCTTTTTCGACTTCGATATCAAGCATATCACATGGAGATAAACTTTCGGGTGAGGTGTCTTTCAACGCAACACGATCAACGCTCTTCTTCAGTTGGAGTTGTGGCACTTCGGTTCGATTCGACAAAATTTTTGGTGTCTTCTTACGTTTACTTGTTTCAACAAATTCATCATCACTATCTGTGAACTCGAATACATTCTTTGATTCAACTCTAGGACGTAATGTATAATCAGTAGTGTTAGTTCCTTTCGTTATCGGGCATGACTGTCCTAATGATTCTGCTCCATCCGGCAGGTCATCTTGAATTGGATGTTTATCCAAACTCCCGTTAGCAATGCCAACCTATGAAAATGTTAAAATATATAAATTAGACCATACTGGAAGAAAATTAATGCTTGTGAGGATTTTTTATTCAATCAATATTTATTTGAGAATATTGCATCATGATACATCACTTATGGCGTGTTTATTCGATCCTGAACGAAATGATGACAGCCTCGTCCGTATATCTTATAACCATGGAAAAGCAAATTCTTTTCAATCGTTCCTAACAATGATAGTGCGACAATTCAAAAAAGAACGTTATTGACATTGACATTGAAAAGTATAAGGTAGTCCAATTATATTACTTCATCAAACGAGAATTATAAAAATTGTGAATGTAGAAAATTCAATCAAGTGTATATTTTCGATTGTGGCATTATTGGAAGATTATTAGTGTTATAATTATTATCGTCCGAAAGTATCACTAATGAATCTGTGAACGATTTGATCGGTAGGAAATGCATTGGTCAGAGGTACCCACCTTTATGGGTGGTCCCCAACTGAACTCGTCACAGACCAACTTCGCCTTCCAGCTATGAGCCAAATTTGCCATTTCAGTGAGATAAGCAAGTTTTTGTGCTGAAATGTCATCAGGAATAACTGGGGTTCCATCAACAATTCGTATTCTCTGTTGTGGCTTATGTGGACATCTTGGCATCAAAGGCACATCATTTGGCAATACTTTGCATGCGAAAACATCAAAATTGTCGATCAATTTTGATGATCGATGCGTATTATGGTATGATTTTATGTCTTGTGAACTATGATTACGACGTGTGATAGTATTCGTGTCACTTATAGGACTCGGGGATAATTGATAACGTGAATTCGATGACTCATCCATAACTTTTCGAGCACGAACCGCATCAACAAGATTAGCATCAGCAGATCTCGAACCAAATATGAGCTCATCTTGTGAATCATTCTCTTTATGTGATGGCCATTTTTGCTGATAAGAACCAATGACTGCATCTGGACTCATTGACTCTCGACCAGTAGCTTTGCTCGACAGATTTGACATAACATGATTATCAACTGGTGAGGTAGTCAATGACTGCACTGCTTCGATCACATCCTACAATTGGAGACGTTCCAATGAACATTCATTCTAACTACAAACCGGATTGGTGTGATTTATGGATGATTCGTTTTATTCACAACTTACTGGCGCTGAAGCAGAGTTATTGGTCGAACTGAAACTGGCTTCGTTTTTAGACTCATCGATGAACCAGATTCGTTTTTTCATGTCTTCCACGCTCATACCCTGATCATACAGATCCAGCTCTATTTGTGCATGATTAGTTTAGGAAATTATGTTCATTGTATGAGTGATTCTAAATAGTAAATGTATCCAAGAGATATGTGAACAGAGATTACCTAATAGCTTTTTTTTCAACTCTCCCTCCACTTTTTCCGCATTTTGGTCATTGTTATTGTGCCTCGAACTCATATTCTACAATTGGCAGAAAGAAGAAATATGTCAAATGTAGTATCTCATGTCATTATGAGCAGTAATATTGGAAACAATACTGCGTTCTCAACATTCAAAAAATTATCACTGAACCCACGGAACACAAAACAAATCATCCCACAATTCGTACTTACCCCATGCAATATATTCCGTGATTACACATATGTGTGATTCGTTTGTATAAATTGAAAATGTACAATAATAAATAATATCAATGATCTAGTTATTGTTTATTCCGAGTTTGTGGTTGACGCCACAATATGAAGGATTATATATGATTTCTGAGGTTATGATAAACACAGTTTAATACGGCTTACCATTGGCCACGTGGAGTTGCGAGAGCTTAATCCCTGATTACCCATTGGTGTGGAATGTGTCCAATAGAATTACTATTATATCGTTTTTGTTTGATAAAATAAAAGTTATTCAAGAAGAATTTAAATATATCTTCTCATTCTTTTTAATAGACAATACCATCAAAGACAGCACAGTAGATGAAAATGATTGCGGTGTTTCATGATATACGAATTGTATACAGAAATATTCCCGGAAGCTAGTCAGCTTTTTTTTTCACTCGTCAAACGGATTAGTACGTTGATATTCAAATCGGAAGTACGTTGTGTTCTATTTACAAATAAATGATTAGGAAGAGTAGTTGGAACGTGTAAGTTCATATTATTTTATTGCCAAAAAACCAAAATTCTTATGCAGCTACAGTGTGTATGCAATTGGTTAAATGACTTGTCACGCATAACATGTTTATGACAATTGTCAAGTATTTTTACAAACCAAGAAAAATTTGATTCTTCTGTTCAAACAACAAGATTCTAAAACCATTTGAACAGGCGTGCGTTATTAAAATTAATCAGAATTTGAAGCGCAATTAAAGGTTGAACAATTAAAAAAAATTGAGGGAAAAATTCTCCATTGTCGAATTTTTACCTCTGAAATTGTTAAAAGTGTGTGAATGATCAGTTGTTTCTAGATATTAAGTACACAATCATATTGCGAACAGGTGTGCCATCTTCATTTTTCATTTTCATAATGGAATATACATGGTGGCACACCGAAAATTGACGAATTTTTCAAGCGTTTAACATGTCAAAAATCCGTCTTATAAATGACGGTAAGGAATATGATGATTTGTTTTGTTTGTTTTCCAATGAATTTCTTCATACATCTCAAATTACGATTCCCGTTTTTCGTACAATGATTTATGTACAATACATACAATTCTCTTCATGTCCCAATTACTATGTCTTCTCTCGACCTCTTTTTACTCTCAATAATCATTTAACATCTAGTCGGCTATCACTTAGTGAAAAAATAATGCTGCTTTGGCCATGATTTATATGTATAATATAAGATATAGATATAACTTTGCTGTCTGCTACAGATGCATCCATTAGTTGATAACTATTAGTATTATTCCTTGTTCAGTTGATAAAAACACAATTAAACATCTAGATTCATCCCTCTTCAAAAACTATCTTATTTTGTCGTCTTCTCACCTCCGAATAATGCGTGTAAAAGAAATCGAACTTTCCTCAATTTGCATATAGAATTGCATGCAGGAATGTTGAATCAATTCCAGTTATGAAACCCTTCTGGGCTGAAAGTAGGGAGAAAATACTTTGATTGTTGTCAGCCGTATAACTCCATTTATAGATAAATAATGTATTTTGTAATATTATTGATATTTTAAATAGCATTATATAGAAATGAATTTAAGTGCCAATAATCCAATTTGTATTTACCAAGTGGGCCTTGCAAGTACTGAGAAAAAAGAACCTAAGATAAAATTGTGAATGTTATTCAGATTACTTGGCGCATCGACCGATCAATTAAATAAATTGCTTATCTAATGCCGTGGCAGCTAAACATTCTGTACAATTAATCGTACAAAAAATTAAACCTAAGGACGGAAATGAGAAAACGCCGAGGCCAATTTCAAATGCCGATAGAATAAGAACATCTCATAGAATGCACGATGCTCTCATTTCTATCCAGTTTCAGTTAATTCATAGAATTGGAGTCCATTGGCCTGGGTCGCAATCGTTGGAATTAGATTGCAATGGAACAATTAATTGCAGCGATGCAACACTGAGTACAATTATTTGTATCTTGGACTGTCTGGTGGGGTTGGTTGTTGTGCATTGTTGGTTTTATGTTTCGGGCCGGATTTGAAAGACATTTTCTTCAATGGTCGTGGGGAAATGCCATGCAACGCTGGGCTATCTTGTGTATCAGTGCTGAACCACACACGGCTGCTATCAGATGTTCTATTTGTCCGCGTATCACTCGATGCAGAATTATTGCGGAGGCTTGGCCGACCATGATGAGAATCTAAAAGTGCAGCCGCCAGATTCGATGATGCTGTTGACTGCACACTCGTGATGGAACCTAGCGGAATTAATGATTTATTATGATCTTTATCGTGGAAACTCGATGATTTCATGACGTGAACTGACCTGTTACGGACGATGAACCACTAAACGGACTCGTTGGTTGGACAGGAGAGTATACATTTGCCGCAAAATCTTCAAATGTTGTTGACTCTTTGTGATTTCTCGTGACGATATCAATCGATCGTGCACGTTCTTCATAACTGTCCAAATAAAATTTAATCAATAGTTGTTCATAAAAGAAATTGTCTGAGTTATTTTATTAATTTAGAAGAATTCACTGAGTTCATGAGATAATAGACTCAGAAGGGAAGGTAGACTTACTAGTGTTGATACAATGATAACGTTGATCTTTTCGCTCGGCTCGCTGCCAGGGCTGTGGTTCGTATAAGCCCTGGAAGAACACGATCTTCCACAATACATTCGTTAAATAGTGGTCCGAAAAATGGTATCTCCGATTTCCGCGAAATTTGAATCCGATATAATTTGTTTGGTATGGGATAAATAACAATTAAGACATCACAAAATTCAGTTGGTATGATATCCCGACGATAATCACGCCAATGTTCGGACCACACGATATGAATTTCATCATTTCCGAGATGTCGAGTTTTTTGTAGTAAACTTTCTGGACTATCTGACGGCATCCTCGTTGAAACGTGGAAAAGAATTTCCGTGAATGATGTAGCAAAGTAGGGAGCAGTAGTACCTGATGCTTTACCAGGTACAAGACCCCCACGAAAACCCATGTGCGTTTCTAATTCCACTTCCCATGCAAGCCGCGCGACAAAACTTTCGTATTCTTTGCTCCCAGTGACATTACCAAGTATTGAGTTTTTATCTTCTTGACCTTGACTGACATATATCACTGCTATTTTATGCGTTTCTCGAGATCGTTGTCCATCAAGATTTCGCAATTCACGTAAAAGTTTCTCATTTTTAGAAAGAAGGTGTAGTCGTCGTCTTAGTTCCCAACCTGATAACCCTAAGTGTGAGAATAAAAGTCGGCAATGATGGAATGGCGCCGGTGGTGGTCGACATGTTGGTGGATTAGTAACTAATGCAGATGCACTAATATTTCGATTCCAATTTTGAACGTATTCACGTGCTGCATTACGTTGATTCAATATTGCAGCAATCGTTTCTCCTTCCACGCAGTGAACTTGTGAAGGGTTGGCTGGTGTATTCAATGCCACTTCGGGATTAGTCAGAACCTCGGGACTTGTATGTCCGATATATCGTAGCAGATCATCTAGGTTATCCATATCACTCGCAGCATTGGCAAATGTAGGGAGGATACTCGGCTCGCGGTGTCTCATGACATGTTGTGGGCAGGCTTGAGTTGAAATTGAGATATTGGTTGAATCACTGTCACTTTCGCCATGGGTATGTGTGTTCCACTCGATTACCCTTTGAGGGGGTGCAATTTCTTCCTCCTTATTTTCTCCAAGTTCACTGTATAGTATTGAACAATCCCAACACGCTTTACCAGCTAAGTCACGCAATAGAACTCGGACAATCGACGGCGCTGTCACAAAACCTGTTTTCATTTCAGGCGATTCTAATGCTCCAAGCTCTACTAACGACATGATAATTGAATTCGATAGCATCAAGAGTTGAATATTCGGAGCATGAAATATTGCTGAAGACAGTTCGTCGCCATTAATACCAGGCACATCGTCCAATTCAACTACCGTGGAAGATAGTCGTGCTGCTCCTATTCCCATTGGAAAATGTCCCAAATGATTCACCAAATGCATCATAACCATACGAGCTGCGAGCTGAATTGCTTGAATATTGGCACGTCTAGGCGATTTATTGCTATTTGCTTCTTTTGCCAAATCATCCACGCTTATATCAGGATTGAATTCTTCAGAATCATCATTTGTATTTTGATGATTCCTGCCTAAATCTTGTGCTGCTCTATTAGATTTGTTTTGCATAATGTTATCTAAAACCTGATGATCGACGTGTGTGTAAATATTTATTCAATCATTGTTGAGCCAGTCGCTAGATTTTTATAGATTGAATACTCACTGTGAAAATTGTTAATAGTAATGACTTTCCTTGGAATGTAGTCAATAATACCGTGGGACCTAAATGCATTGCCCATTCACCCAAGCAAATAAGCATGGACGTTGTCAGGGCACTTCGGCGTTCGCGCACAGTCATCATATCAAGAGTCTCGGAGAGAATCTATAGTCAACAAACAAACAGTATTATAGACGTATTCCAATATGAATTGCTCTTATCGTGAGTTGGAAAAGAAAAACTCAGTACTTACTTGAATTATTTTGTGAGGAACAGTTGGATAGAGCTCTAATAGGACATCTGCTTTATCACAAAGCAAACCAAGAGAATCGCACGCGACTTGTGCCACTGATGGATGCGTTGCCTGTGATTATACAATTGGTAATCAGTGAAATCAATTGTTGCGAAGCTTCTGAAGTTAAACAATACAGACGAATACATCGGAAATGAAGCGTAAAATACTTGGGTTGCAAATGGACATTCATAGCAACATAAACACGAATGATCAATGCGAGCAAATATCAATGCAGTGGACAATAATCAAATTGGGATATCGACATCACTTGATTCAAACGTAAATATCTAAGGATCTACAGTGACTACCTGATAAGGGAAAAGTGCATGGAATCGATCCCTGCGTCTGCCAGCCTTGTGTGCCCTCTGTCAAGCCAAAGCTCAAAATTTACATATACCACGAGCTACTTTATTTATACATAACTCTCAGAAACTGTTTAGAAAAACTCAAATTCTTTCTCAACCAACCAATTAGGAATCATTCAACTATTCTACAACCCATTTCAACTATGGGATATTCCACTGAACCAGGATCAATATTTTAATATGATGATGCAATGAAACCTACCCTCAGTGCTTGTAGAAGTACGGTGACAGCTTCTGGAACCCTTGGATGCTGAGATTTCAGACACAGTTCTCGATAAGCAAACATTGCAACACTAGATAATGCGACACAACGTGCCACACCAGTAGGTTCTCGTCTACTGCTGCGAAGCAAAATAGTTAATATCAATTCTCTCGCGTCTGCACAAGCGGTTGTCTCAATTTTCGATCCATTTGGTTGAAGCACAGGTAATGTTCCCATTGCTATTGGTAGAGATAAAAGTGATCCTAAAATTGACACGGCTTCAGTTCGTGGTGCTGCAATGTCTGGACTACCAAGAATAATATTCGATGCATGAACGTAATCCAAAACAAGGAGACTTGCGCCAGGTAAATTGAGACTAAATAATCTTGGTCCAGTATACTTTACAAGAGCATAAATTATTTTGATATCATTGCTCGCAATGCCGTGATGCACAGCGCGGTAAAATAACGTCAGATGTGCTTTTGGTAAATTGATGTCGAGTGGTTGCGTTGTGAGAAGGCAAATCAAGCGATATGCACCAAGTTTACCGACTTGATATTGTGGTGGTAGTTGTATTGCCTGTAAAAAAAAATTTATTCAACTCTGCGTTGGTGCAGTGAGGAATTTTTCTTTTGTTCCATACCTTGAAGCACCATGGTGCGATTACTGTTAAAGGTGGTACAAGATCTGGCGCTGGTGGCGTCACTTGACTGTCACCTGAGATGCCCTGATTCAGACGTATTTTAATGAGTGTTTGTGTAAGTTGTACAAGATAATCCATCACTTGACCATGCAATACTGGATCTTGTATGTCATTAACATCTCCCAATGCTGATAGCATACGTCTCCATAAAACAACAGCAACATCTGGTAGCCAACCACGTACACCACCACCGGCCATTACCGATCTTCTCTCTGACGCATCATAAGTATCTGCGGATTGTATATTTGTTTTCACGATGAAATTATACAAACGTCTGCACTCATGTTTCAAAAAAATCCAGTTTCAAACGATGAAATAATATTCCATTCTCTATATAGAGATAGACATTCGAGATGGCGGAACTTCTTGTCATACTTCCAAGAAGAAACGCTATATAACACTATACACAAAAGCTATTCAATCATAATTTGACTTTGTGTTATGAAAAGAAATTGAAAACTCTGCCATAATCTGAGTAATAGCATGAGTCTACTATCTGTTTTAGAATCATACGATTTATAGCAGTTTTATTTTGCGAAATGAAATCGAAAATTAAAGGAAAGCAAAAAGCGATTTATTGTGTTGTAAATCAATTAATTGATGAATTTATGATGATTGGGGACGATACATACCAATACTGCTCCCATCAATGTTTTCAATTTGTATTGGACTGTCTTTGTTGCTATCGACGCCACTGCTCGGTGTTGGTGATGGACATCGAGGTGTTGTTGGTTCGCTGTCAACTACAACAACACTATCCAATGATTTGGTTCGTCTTCCCGCGAGCGTTTTTCTTCTGATACCAAGCGATGGGCCACGATTATCGGTACCACTGTTGTTACTCGTTGATGACACCAATTTGGCCATGTCACGTTCTATCGATAATGGCAGTACTGCACGCGGGGAAATGGATTGTACTGAGTATACGATTTTATGAATGAATTCTAGCGGTAGTCGAGATGCGCGCGTATAAGTACTGTTAATTTTCGTTTGCGCACGTTCTCTACCTTTCATTATCGTTAAAAATTAGTTTTTATTGAAAAGGCACATAAATCACCAGATAAACTACACAAGAAATCGGCACATATTAAATGGATAGTCATTAATGCACACGCATAGGCTTCTCATCTACAATCTTCTTGAAAAGATTGCTTGGAGGACACTGAATGGGGGATGAAGCGACTCAAGACACAGGAGCTCGACTGTTTATTAATAGGTCAGTGTCAGAGAGAATCGAAGCAAAGAGAGAATGAGAGATAAAATGTACAAACGTCTAGTTAAAAATAAAATTGGACGCAGTATTAATTACGTCGTGATGATGAGTGGATTACAACTAGTTAAGAAGGGTTGGTTTTCATATTCATACTCGTGTGTGAATGAGTATTTCATAGAGAAAAATAGAAGAAAGAAACAAATAATAATACTAAACGATTAGAAGCAAATCACCGACAATTACTCACCGGGTATTTCAAAATGTGCTGTTTGAACGCGCATTCGCTGTAATTTTGCTCGATTTTTAGCAGTATATATAGTGTTGTCGCTCACACTTCGCGGTAATGGACGATGCTTTCTGAAGTCTCGAGATACATGATCTGCAGGTATCATTATTGGTTGGTATATATGAATATCTCATTGCATCACATAATCATAGCAGAAAGTATACTCGATCCTTACCTGGGACGTTCTCTTTGCCAGTAGTACTTGTTTCACGATCGATGCTACCTCTCCGAGGTGACTGTACGCTACATGCTGATGTAGCACGACAGCCAATACCTCTACGTTTTTTCGATTTTTGTTCGCTGAGTCTATCTAGAGGTAGGTCATTCAAGTCTAAGTTGTAAACGTGTCTTGCTAATACCCTTGTGAGTGTATCCAACGTTTTCTGTAAAGAGCAATTCCGAGATTAATAAATGGCATCTTAGAAAAATAAGAGTGAGTTATGTAGCGTATATCATATAATACTCACCGCCCATTCGCGTATCAATTCCTCCCACTGTGTCAACGACATCAATACCTCCAAAAATTGATCCCACAATTGGGTTAAAACAACGACATTCAAGTTTGCTTTGATCCATGTTACTATGAGTGTTTGAAAAATTGCAGGTGCGAGTTTACCACCGATAGTCTCGGATGATTTCCGTCGTACAGATTTCTCACCCAATACCAGCGATGTAATCTGTAGTAGAACTCTGAAAGAATTGATAGTTCTCTCAAATCCCGATCCAGAGTCTATCTGTTTTAGAAAAAAACAGAGCGGTATGGCCTCCAAATATTTACCGAAGCAGTTGATCCCACGTCGATGGCTCTAATCGTGCATGCATAACTACATATCGATAAACATTCAACACTCTCTTACAGCTGTCGATTTGTTCTTCAAGCAGTGCAGCTGATACACTTCCACCAGAATTCTCTAAGAAAAATACGTGCGATGCCTGTGTGATAAAAATCTGTAAGACATTTTGCAAGCCTGCTCTAACGAATAAATTTTCACGATGAATCGCTCCTAGATATGAATCATTCCTCAACCGTGTTTGGCGATAGCTATCACTAGGACTTTTATCGTTTTCGTCTTTTTTTTCGTCGGTATCTCTGTCCTTATGGCTATCAAGTGGCTCCAGCATGAACGGCGGAATCTCCTGTGTGCAGTAGAAATTGCTTAATCAATTAATAATCCATGGTCAAAAATTCCAATCTAGTGTATAATGTAAACACATGAACTTACGTTCATTTGAATCCAATCTTTATACACAGCGATAGCTTTTCTTATTGCACCAGCATGTGTGAAATCAAGTATAAATGCTTGTCTATAAATTTCATGAACGAAATTTACATTATCACGACTTCCATACAGCACTTCGCGTACTAACACAATTGCCATTTGACTGTCGTCGGGATTTTGATTGTCTTGCAGCTGAGTTGATGTTTGAGGTGGTGATACTTCGGGTGATAATGAATTCGTGTCAACATTATTGTTAACATTCACACGTTTACTTTCGCATTCTGCATTTTCTTCGTTAGGCGTAACGTTGTTGGTCGGATTGAGAAATGGTCCTTCTTTTTTCGTTACATGGGTGAAATTCGCTAACCATTTGATTAGTGCAACTTTGCATAAAACATAATTACTTTGGCTGTGATTCAATGGCGATCGCATGGTTGGAAGCTCGAGGTTCGGTTTGTAAAGCGAAAAATTATCATCAAAGTTCGGACAAATGTGACGTAAATATGTCGCTTTGAAACGTTCTAACAGGAATTGAAAACATTTATGTTGTCTCGTGTGTTTGTCACGCCATTCCACTTTTACAACTTGGGTAACCATGAACTCCAGCAGTGCCTCGAAAAATCGTACAGTCTCGTTATCCAATGGCTTCTCACCACTCTGAACGGGGAGAATTGGTGTACCATTTGGTTGAGTAACAGGTCCTTGTTGTGAATGATTGCAGTGAAATACAGCAGTTGCATGCTGTATTTCGAAAAATTCACGTTTCTCTTTTTCATCAGAGACATTAGCATTTGTAGTTTTGTCTTTCCGACGTTCTGTACGATGAGGTGATGGTTGTCGAGGTGGGAACCCCGGCACCAAGCATGCAAACATCTGATGAATGTGTTCTGGGGCATTGTCACCAAGTGCTTGATACCACAAAATAAAATACCTGCATCCATAATTTGGCTCAATATTAAATATGTTGGCGATATTATGAGAATTATAAGTACGAGACCGTTTGCTTTTCAAACCTTAGTGCTTGTCGTCTAAGTTTCCAACTATTTCCCGGATGGAGAAGTTTGTGTAAAATTCTAGCTAAACTGTGGCATTGCCATCGTCGATTCAATAATTCTGGCAGAAGAGTTAGGACTTTTTCCAATAGTTGAAGAACCTGCTCCAATTCCTCTCTATGTGCCTTGTGAACTAGAAACAATCAAGAGAACGAAAGTGAAATTCCAAGTAGGAATTGAATATCGCGAACGTAGTTGAGTGCCAGCCAAATTATTCGGCTGCACTTATTCTCTATTAGATACATTGTGTATTTCTCTAGAGCTTACCGAGATGAAACGACAGTTCTGTATAATGAGCGGCATAAAAGAATTTTCGAGTATATCATGTTAGAATGATCGATAATGCTCAAATATTGAAGAAAATGTGAAATTACCTCGTTGACGCAAGTTCGTTTCAGCTGTGACGAAACAGTCATACAAAATGAAATAAACATGGCTGAAGTTTCCCTCGAAGAATCCTTTTGCTTCATCAGTGTCAACATTTTCTACACAGATAACAAAAAACCATATCATCAGAGAATTGAAACCATCGAAATATTGCGTATCATGTCTCTTGTGCTTAATTTTTCCTTGCACCAGCAAGTTATTTCTGTTGCTTCCGTTCTGTTCTAATTTTTTATCTACATCATTATGATAATCCACATATGCAGTTTGTATAGCACATCAGCCATGTGGTTTTGCTGATAAGATGTCATAGCTCCTGTTGAAGTAATGATGAATTTCTGTTCTTATTAAACGATTCATAAAACAAAATACAATCATTTTGCTACAATTCAAAACTTTACGATCAAATCTGAAAATGAGATAAAAGATTCATGAATCCTACAATTTATGCCATAAAAAATTGAAGTATAAAAACAATGTCTGTTAAGTAAACAACAACAATGAACAAAATATCGATCATAACTTCCATATTCTCTTTATACCTATTATATAAAAAAAAATAAAGACCGTGTGAGCGTAGGAAGTCAACGTCTCCCCTTTCCTCGCAGAAAAATTAACATAGAGGTTAAATATAAAAATTATCAAGATAAGTTTACATATAACTGATGACTACAGCTGTTACAAAAATATAGCATGATGGTCCATGACGAATTGACATAACTTTCAAACTGAAATGTTTCGAAGAAAAAATTAATATTCTTCAACTTCATTAATGGTATCTCACCCAAGACAATCTTCAGGTGCTTGAATCTCGTGGCACTGTCTTTTTTCACATCTTGAATCTTCAGCGTCGATTTCTTGACGTCTACATGGAGTTTTTTACTGAACATAATGTTTCAATGCGTGCCGCCGGCGGCCGCGATGACATATACTTTCATTGAATCATTTTGTATCATTCCTCATGGATTTTTTTCTCCAATTCACATGCTCACTGACAGTGTAAATATAAAGGGCGATGGATGTCCCGTATTTTAAAAAATTTGCGTGAAACTTGGATGATCCCACACACGCACACATACTCACAAGCACCCAACATGAATAAACATACACACACGACCCTACCGATCAGGTGTACGTGACAGCAGCCATTTTGCTACATGCGCTGTTTTTTTTTTTCATACTCCACATGGGTGTGAGTGTATATCACATCCAACATGTATATTTATTACATTATATGAGTTTCGCCTACACCATCTGCAAACATGAGAAAATATATTATATGACTCTCACATATTAACGAAGGTCAAACTACAGTGTTTGATAATTTTTATAGTTTTATGAACAGTTTTGTCTTGAATGTGTGTATGATGGATTTGCGAACATTCTGATATGATATTGTTGTCATACACTCATTCATGATGCTTCATTGTCGCGGAATTTACTCTGACAAATAGTATTTTAATTTAAATGATTCGATATCCATCGAAATACGGCGCTACATCCTTTCAATACTCTATTTGAACGTATATAGCAGACTCCTGACTTACCGACCAGTGGCTTTCATTATTGTTGATATGGACAATCTTGTATGACTACATGAAATTACTCCTATACATTGTTATAAAAATTTGATATGAATAATTTATGGCCCGTCTTGGTATTAGGTGTTTGGTTAGGACATGGGTGATCCACAGAAATGATGAGACGTTACATCGTAACACGGTCACACTGGAGTCCAATTAACATCACAAGTTGAGAAAAAATAACAGATATCAAATACATAATTCAATTTTCGCGCGTAATAAAAATCATAAGCTTGACCTCCTTGGATTTGGATGGCTGAATTAACGCAGCGTTCACTACAACCAATCAACGGAGAGGAAGGAAGTTCAACGAACTTGGATTGGACGAGATGAGCGGGTATTGGACCAGTGTAGTAGTAGTGGACTTGTGCGTTCTATATTCGGTTTACACGTTGCTTCAAATTTCTGATATGAACCAATCGATTGTAGAGTTATCTTCGGATTCACGTCGGATGTAGCTCCGGCAGGAACTCTTTCGTTGAAAAAATTGTCACTGCTGCAATGTGAATACATGATTCAAAAGAATGTGCATATCGGACTGCTTGAATGAAATTCTTTTAATCGAATAAACAATCACAATCAAGGATGGCCGCGAATTCCGAGGATATTGATTATCCCGAACCTATGTCATCTTCATCATCATCAGTGGAATCAGTTGCAGAAAAGTAATGTTCCGAAATATTTTATTTTATTTCTTAGATTATAGGTTATATATTTGTAGTGAACATACCGCATATTAGTTAACTATTAATGTCACACATATTTTGTTTAGAATACTTGCTCTAACTCGAGAAGCGGAGCCTAACGGTATTACCAATGCTGATATCTGCAAACATTTTCCGGATTTACAACCCAAAGAACAAGGCACCATAATAAATAAATTGTTAACACAACGCAAGATTTATATGTGTATAAAAGGTGCATCGCGTACACCTCTGTACAGATTCAAAGACCCAGCTCAGGTAGATAATGTGAGAGGTGCTGATAATGAAGAAAGGATCGTTTACTCAATCATACAAGAAGCCGGGAATAAAGGCATATGGGTCAGAGACATTAGATCTAAGTCGAATTTGATAATGACACAGCTCAATAAAATTTTGAAGAATTTGGAGACGAAGAAAAATATCAAAGCTGTCAAATCTGTTGCTGCTGGTAAAAAAAAACTTTACATGCTATATAATTTAGAACCTGACAAATCGGTTACGGGTGGCGCATGGTATCAAGATCAAGATTTTGAAGCGGAGTTTGTTGAAATATTGAATCAACAGTGCCATAGATTTTTACAACAGAAGAGAGAAGCTACGAATCAATATGAGGATGGTCCAGTTTCATCTAGAATTATGACTTATGCATCTTCTCAAGAAGTGTGGAAGTATATCGCAGATCTGGGGATCAGCAAAGTGTGTATACATGTAATTTTTATGTAGTGTGTGGACTGTTCTACATTGTTTATAACATTGATTGAATTCATAGGTGAAACTGTCAGTGGAAGATTTGGAAATGATTCTGGATACACTTGTGTTAGATGAGAAAGCACAAATAACGATATCAGGCGATGGTGACAAACTATATAGGGTTTTTGAATCGTTAGCGAAGCCTTCAGGATTCACGAAAAGTCCATGTGGACTATGTCCGGTAAAATATGATATTTATTATTTTTGTCGTTTCCGTGGATCTGTCAAGGTTTTCAAAACAATAATGGTCTTTGTGTTTTCAGGTTATGCAGAACTGTTGTGATGTCGGAGATGTTACCCCAGCAAAGTGTGAATATATTACTCAATGGCTGGATCTATGAGGATTAAGAATTTCGAAATAAAGATTGAATATTTATATATATGGAATGAGTATTTTCGATAAGTTATTCCATGATTCAACAATGTTAGTTTTGTGTACTGGTCTCCCTGATTCGAGATTCGAATGTGGATATGAAAACTATCACTTAAATATTGTAACTCGCTCCACTCGAGTTATTGCGACATGTGGAAAGTTACATTCACATGGATGTATATAAATATTGTGAAACATTATAGATAATCTGGTTAGTTTAATAGTGTGAGAAGAGATGCATGAGGCTCCACATCACCATTTCTGCTCAAAGGACCGCAATCAAATAAGGCGCCAGAAATTCCCGCTCAAACCTCAAAGTAGCAACACACCTCCGTGCCGAGTGTTGCCAATATAACCAACTCATTCTAATTCCCAATTAGAATGAGAGTAAAGATTACTTTGTAAGATGAAAAAAAACGAATTAACACCCATCCTGTCGATGGCATATGTTATCCTACCATCCTTACCAATTGAGAGGATTGTTATTCAATCTACTCATGACACATTTTCAACTAACAGAATAACAAATAGCATTCATTTATTGTAACCTTCCATAAAATCGAATGATTACGCGCCAAAAATTGATTCTTGAAGGTTGGTACTAATTACAGTTTTACGCACATTACTTCCATATTCTATACCAACATTTTTAACACAAATATATAGTTTCCGGTATGATGATGTACGTACAGACGCATACACATAAGTAGACCTACTGTACGTATATGCATACAGTTAATACTGATAATACTTGTGAGTGATGAGAGTGCCAGGTGTGTATGACGGTGTGCGATGGTGTGTATTCGCGCTTCTTCATTTTGGCATCGTTAAGAATCGTGCATTGTCATGAACTCCCGTATTTTTCGGGTTATTATTCATTATTTATACATTAATTACAATCTATTGATTACCCAATATAATTAATCTCACCTCATTAATTAATCGTGATTCATAGGAAGAACTATTCGAGGTTAAATAAAACTCTAAGGGGGCGAAATCGTAAGATCATCGTAACACACGAGTGAATACGAGAGAGGGAGCGCGAAATCCGTACGCCAACCAGATACAAACCCAACAACGAGGTGACGGTTTATTGTATAGATTCTGTTCAAGTGAGACACGAAGATTGTGTGCCGTCATTATTCACCGAAATTGTATCTAAAAATTTTACGCATCATTGAAGTTATCGAGGTGTGGTGAGCACGGCATTCCTCTTTCGTGTACACCAGCATCATACACTACACATTCAACATGCCATACCTGAAGAAAAAGCCATTCCAAAGGCTTCATGTATCCTCTGATTATAAGGACGATGACGAAGTCTTTCACTGTGAGGTTACGAATGAAGTATTCAAAGACTACAAGTAAGTTTCGATTAGTTGACTAATATAATTTCATCGATTTCGTATCTGTAGAGAATATGTGAGACAACAAATCAATAGACTGTAAGTGATCCAGTATTGGGTTACCGGCAAATAGAGAGGAATTGGCTAGGAACATATTTTCCTTCTCACCGTGCTTCTATTGCGTCTCGTTTGATACGTAGTAATTCGACGTTGCAATGAATTGGTCGCGACGCGCTCCCCGCATTATTGTATGGCGATCTCCTTGCCGCGCAATACCAACTAAATTTATGTGTTTCATTTATTATCCAGAATATTTTTACAGTCAGATGATGCTCTGGTCAATTGTTAGACTACGGCATTGTCATGCATCTGATATGCAAATTATCTTTAACGAAATTTACGGAATGTATTCAATAGTAAATGGAAATTCTCTGATTTGGAATTCATCGATGGCATTTTATCAATTTGATATTGCTCTAACGGATTGATATGTTTTTCAGTGAATATTGCGAGAGGATCATACTTTGTAATTCGACTATCTGGTCATGCGGCATCACAGGGAAAACTAACATGACATACGAGGAGGCACTGGCTTGTGAAGAGAATGCCAAGAAAAGTCTGAAAGAGTTTCCCATGGAGGTTCGCACTTTAATGATATGCATTTAGTTCATTGATCAGTAGATAATCTTATTCGTTTGTGTATTGTCTATATATCCGTTATTGTTTTATAGCTGAGAATTCCCATATTGTACCTGGCAACGAAAACAAATAGAACATCATTTGGTGAGATGGCAGAGGATATATTCCAATTCGCACGCGATCGATTTTTTGTCGGTGAAATGGTTGAAGCGAGTTTCACTGAGGAGTCTTGGTGTGACTGCCATATACTACAAGTTATCGAACCTACAGATGCGCAACTGAAAGCCTATGCTAAGGAGAATGCGAAAGGTGGACAAGAGCGTTACCATCCGCCAGCAAAATTATTTCGCTACGAAGTCGAGCAGTTGGATGATGGTGAGAGTGATGTGAGTCAAATAATGATTGTTGAAGCTTCGCAAGTGAAAAGGAAAAAACAATTGTACACACGTGAACGAAATAAAATTTTTTTACGGATGTTATGCGAACAAAATCGTAATGGCATTTGGATGGTGAAGAATACGGTGCAACAAAAGTATGGAATATCAAAAGTACGTTTCGATACAATATTTGCCGGTATGGTGCCAGACTTCACACCACCACCTCGTAAACCAGTGGTGAGGCAGAAACAAGAAACAATCGAAAAGTTTCTCACGGCTGATGTGAGTAAGCATAGGGCATTTCAAAAAGCTGATCCGCTGCGTAAAATTGAAGATAGTGGAATACACATGAAAAAATTTCGAAAGCCACGGGTTGATGGTAAATTCAAAGAGCAATTGAAAGCGAAAGCACAAGTGGAGAAAGCAAAACGTAAGGAGGAACGCGATGAAAAACGGGAACGGAAAAGAGAAGAAAAGCAAAAGCTCGCTGCGTTAGCTGCATACGTTCGTGAATGGAATAAACCGCGTGAAGATCTTGAGTGCGAAGATCTTCGTGCACTGGTTGAGGCAACACGAGTGAATTGTGAAATTCCAAACGAAAAGTTTGGTGATTTCGCGATGATTCTTGAGTTCCTGCAATTCTTTTCTCAAGAACTCGAAGTATCTTCATATTTTCCAAATGGTCTCACGTTCGATATATTGGAAAAAGCAATGTTGGCTAAAGAATCTTCCGGACCGTTCAGTGATTTATTACAATTACTGTTAGCAAATATTTTCAAATTCCAAGCCGAAGAAGAAGACGAAATCCACGAATCCAATTCATCCGAGGAAATGCAAATCAATTTCGATCACGGAGTTTCATCTATGGCAGAAGCAGTAAAACTTGCTACACGTGCATCTTCATGGTGTCAAGTCCATCATGGATGTCAATTATCCGAGATTAACTTGGATCATGTGACATTAAGTGAAATTTTACGACAACATTTGCTAAGTTCTGGTGGTAGAATTGGGGAAGTAGCTTCAAAATGGCGATACTCCCAGCGTGGTGGTTACACCAATCATGACGATCCTGCGCTATTGTTACGGATGAATGAACCTCGGATACTTCGGCAGTTGGCACACCGAAATGTATGCGAGTTCGAGCTTGACGATAGGTTGTACGTAACAACATGTCTCATCAATCAACTGTTAACTTTCGCTTCGATACGTGATGTTATTGAGGAACGTCATGAAAAATTGCATCAAGCACGTCGTGAGCTCAAGTCATTTATGATTGCTGAGCAAAAAAAGGAGAAGGAGGAGAAAGAGCGTATGAAAGAACGCGAGAAAGATGGCATTAAAGTAGAGGATGTTGAAGAGAAGCCAAAAAAAACACGCGGCAGTCGTGATGAGGAGAAGAAACGTGAAGAATATGAGAATAAATTAACTGAGCTCCAACAAGCATCTAGAGACGACCAAATGATGCTTTATTTGGGTTCTGATCGGGCACATCGTAGATACTGGCGTTTCCTATCTATTCCGGGATTATTTGTTGAGAATGACGAACGGTGGCCCGGTATATGCCTTACCGACGGTACACCTTATTTACCGGAGCTCCAAGATAAAGAGGCGACCGATACATATCTTCGTAATAAATTCGAAGATGAATTCAGTGATAAGGAGAACGATGTTAATAAAGTCAAGAAGTCAAAAAAAATTGTGACGTTCGCTGATAAAAACGGTACAGTTAAATTATCAAAAAAAGATTTAAATGAAAAGAGAAAGAGTTTGATGGCATGTACCGATGATAAAGACTGCCCAGTTCATTTACGAAGGCCCGAAACAATGTGGAGCTTCTACGGAAATGAAGAGGACTGTGAATCTATTATTAATAGTTTAAATATACGTGGTATACGTGAAGGTGAACTTCGTAATAATTTAACACATGAAATCGACAGTATCAAATCCGTAATTGAAAACTGTCCAAAGCATAAACTCAATCCTGAGGCATTCCCCGTATCTGTCAAAGACAGCAGTAGTAAAGTGGTAAAGAAAAGTAAAGTAGAGAACACAAATTTGAACTTCCCATCGGATATGGCTATTAATGAAGTTATGGAACTCACATTACGTGATTTCATTCTTGATCTTGAAGACAAACTTAAGGCAGGGTGCTTAGGTTCATTGAAAGTGAAGGACCGTGAAGCTTGGAGAAGTGCTATCAGTAGTTGTCGCTATGACAAACAGTGTGATAAACTTGTATATGGTTCAAATGAAATCGAGGTTGATGTCTTGACCAACTTGACAATAGATAAAATAAAAAATGAAACAAAGTTTAATAGTAGGCCTGGAACGCCAGATTCTGAGGTCGGAAATGGTATTGGAAGAACGTATCGTGATCCTGGGAAGTATCTCGGTCCTCCCAGTGATGATGAAGCGTTGCCTGATTCCAAACAACAAATGGGTATTCGGCAAATGTCGTGTGCTATTCTTCAATTATTCCATGCTGTGGAGTCAAAATACTTGAAAAAACCTCTAGGCCACGATGACAAAGATAAAAAACACTCTTCTGAAGAATTGAAGGAAAAATGGGAGCAATCTCTCATGTCTTCGACAAGTTGGTCCCAACTCTTCCTACATCTGAACACATTAGAGAATAGCGTTGCTTGGGGCAGAAGTGCATTGAATGCACGTTGTCGAATTTGTCGTAAGTGTCGCGATGCTGAGAATATGTTACTCTGCGATGGTTGTAATAAAGGACAGCATTTATATTGTCTGAAACCAAAGCTCACATCAGTACCGGAAGGTGATTGGTTTTGTACAACATGTACACCACGTGAAACTAAACCAAAACAGAAAAAAAAGAAATTACGTAAAAATTTTGAAGATGAAGAAGACGAAGATGAAACCGTGGCGGTTATGACCAAAGAGACGCGTAGAAGTCGCTCGAAACGTATAGTTGATAGTGACGAGGAAGTAGAAAATGAGACTGCACAAAGTGGTGATGAAGACATTGACTTCCATCATAAACCGTACGGATTAATTCAGAAATTGATTGGTTTTTCATTACACCCAATATTTTGTTTCGATTCAATATTATCCTGTTTTTGTTTCTCAGGTTGAAGAACAGGGAGATTTGTTCAGTTTGTGGTAGCGCCGGAAGTTTAGTGGCATGTGACACATGTCCAAAGCTGTTTCATTTGGATTGTGTGGATCCACCACTCTCACGAGCGCCACGAGGACGATGGTCATGTCATGAATGCAAAAACGTTCGGAAAAATGGATCCAGATACGGTACAAAAAAATACTTGACTAATTAGAAGAGCTTGCTCATTTACTGATAATTGATGAATCCGCGTCATTTCGAGTTATATACGGAACTGTAGAATACAACGAATTGTGAAAAATTATCGGTGAATAGAACAGTTTTTACATAAGAAAATTTGAAGTAAAACGAAAAAAACTGAAGGGTTTAGCTTTGGGTATGTTACTAGCGCAATGTCGCAAGAGAAACGGGATCACGGAGCGATCGTGCGCAGCTGCCGCACGTACCCGCATACACGATTTTGTCAAGAATCTTCTGCGTAATGAATCCGCTGATTGGGACGGTCTGTATTCAATTTCCCCAAGTTGCACTGCAAGCACATTCATATGAATGCTCTCCATTGTCTCCATTCACAGAGCCGTTCATTAGCAAGGAGGAATGTATACCTAGGGATAACCAACACATACCTATCATTAATTCGATTTATCCTGGATCTTGTCATGATAAAGTCTTGATTGATATATCTTTTGTTCCCATTCATATTGCCAAGAAATTCATTCGCAATGTCATGGATGTGATATCAACATTAACCATTGAACAGATCAGAAATCGTGCTTCAGGAACGGACTGATACACGATGCAGAGTAGCAGATATGATGCCACAGAATGATGACGCTGAATCGCAGTTGATTTGGATTTATTTATGCTTTTGTTCTGACAAATCGCGGAATAGCATCTCGTAAAATTTATCAGTTGAGAATGGCATTTCATATATGGATCACTGCTATTTGAGATACCGGTCCAATTTTATTTGTCATTACTTTTGATCACTTGAGATCATTCTATTGCGATGGAATCGGACAGGGTCCGATTTCTGTATCGTCCTAGGTGTATATTTCCTCTCAATCCATTTAGACTTGAACAAAATCACCATTAATATTTTTAACTTTATTTTAATCAGCTCTACCATCGATTGATTAATACCAAGTCATCATTCTTCACGCTAAGATATAATTCTCGATTCTGCATAGAATATAGTACCTCATTGAATCAATTAGTTCAGTTATATTTCTTGTATATTTTTAAAATCATTCAATATTCGTTCCCCAATTGAACGCAACTAATATTGTGGATCATCCATATCGCTTGAACTCATATGCCTGCAGTTTTTGTTAGAAAATTGTTTGCTGATTGTATTTGTTATGGAATTGATATTCGTATGTGTGTGTATATTTCTATGCAGCAGACAGCAGTACATCAGAGGAAGCTGAGCCTCGTCAAACTCGGAGGGCCACAAAACGCGCGGCTGCAGTTCAAGACAAGTCACTCCATGAATTACTCGCTGATGTAATGCATCATAGAGATTCGTGGCCATTCCTTACACCCGTAACTATAGATGAAGTTCCTGATTATCATGAGTACATAAAAAAGCCAATGGATTTTGGCACGATGAAGAGAAAACTTGACGGCGGATTGTATGAAAACAATAAACAAATGTTTTTTGCGGATTGTCTACTCATCTTTGATAATTGTCACACGTATAACAAAGATCACAGCTCAGTTTATAAGTGAGTACTAGTCAGTTGGATAAACAAAGGATTTAGAGGTTCGGATGCCAGAGATTACACGTGGGTTACTAACCATCCCTGTCTTAATTACATTTTTGTTTTCGTTATTAACAAAATTATTTTCATTGAACGCAATCATCGTAATTGTAACAAAAATGTTGAGTAACTTACTCGAACAAACATTATGCATGCATGTATCATTTATGCACCCACATTACTTTAAATTTATTATTCACATATGTGAACATTTCTGCATGTGATCGTGACTGGATGTTTGAATGTTAAAATTTAGTACGTGTAATGGAAATGATGATACGATTGAAATAATTTAGTTAGAGATTAGATATCAATTTGTTTGCCTGAAACAATACAATACGGAAAGGAGAGTGCTCGTTGAGGAAAAAAATTTATTGAATAATCTTTGGCCTCCGAACGCACAATGAATATCATGCGCAATATTTACAGCTATGCCTTCCTAAAAATAGTTTTGTTTATAGGGCTGGTATGAGACTATCGAAGTATTTCGAAAAAAAATGTCGGGAAATGGGATTCAATTATGATGAAGAAACTATTCGATCACCACCGTCCAAAAAGCCCAAAGTGGAGGACGACAATGAAAATGCAAATGAAGAAAACAACGCAGATATAATCAATGAAAATGGATTGGTGGGACAATCAAAACTCAATAGTGACAGATAAAAATGGAAATGGAGATCGTAACAACACGAGTTAAACATATAGGAAGCTGTGTCATATTTTTTCACGAAAGATATCACATAGTGAAGAGATGTACCTTATTTTTATTGTAAGATAAAACACAGAGGTGTTTCACAATCCGCGTATAAAAATTCTCGGTTATATTTTACTATTGCAAGCCGATTAATCGTTGTTCTCAATATATAGATATACATATATATTGATGTTCTTATATATTTAATTTTGAACATTAACAATTTTTAATACTCTCTCTGAGCGTGAACTTACGACAATATGCACGCAGTATTATAAAACGCACTTTGAGTGAAAAGAACTATTTGTGAAATGGGAAAAAAAAGAAGAAAAATTCAAATTCAAAGAAAACGTCAAACTGAAGATGAAACCAGGGCTTAAACTCAATGAATAGTGATTTCATAATTGTTTCCTTTCTGATTCGGTCTTTGTAGTTTTTTTTTGCATTGTCTCATGCGTAGTTGTGCATAACAATTATTTATTATTTTTAATTAGTATCACGAATAATCGTAATTATCTTTTTAGTGAATGCGCGTACGTGGACAAATTGGTAGAGGAAGCGATGATTCGCATTAATTTAGTGAAATATTACATGAAATGCAAGATATTGTTGCCTTTTTAATTATTCATTCACCCTTCCATCAGATTGATTAATCAATAAGATCAGGATCTCATTTTTCGTACTTATGAATTACTTTTCGCCTCCATATCATTTAAAGTCAATATCCATATAGACTTTGTCGTGAGTCGAAATTATAGGCTGGACCTACAGGAAATTTAGGGCACGAAGCCGAATTCGATATTAACTTGTAGCAATGTGAAACAGCGACTAAATGAGCAATTTTCTGTAAGAATTCACGTTTTATACGATTCATTTGGTAATAAACGCAATTTGAATTTTACATATCAATTCCAATTCATTTTTCATCGATACGTCATTTGAAATTTGACTTTATTCCAACTCCAGTATCTGATTATTCCATTATCAACAATTGAATCAATTAATTACAAACCGTAAGTCTGAAATTATTATAATCGTACGTATAGTTGCATTGCTCCAATTATGTACTTTATTCACTACACAGTTTGTTGATATTGTTTTAATGCAACTCAATGTTGGTGCACCTCTCTCTCCTTCTTTCGGATTTCACGCCATCTTTCAACATTTTCAGGTGAATTAACTGCAGACAGAAATAATAAAAGTTTGTTGCATGGAAAGTGGAGTAACTTTGCTCTGAAGAATTATTGTGATGATACATACCCATTTTATTGATTTTATAGAAGATCGGGATGGTTAATATCATACCAGCTATCCAATACCTCGGGAACCAAGCGAATTTATAATAATGCCTATATGGGAATTGAACAATTTTTGCTGTTAAAGTATACGGGAACTTCATCATCCGATCTTTCGGCACTGTCTCCATTGCGACTGAAAATGGGAAACGTTAGAGACGTGTAAATGTTATATAAATTATAGAATTTTCAGAGTTTGGTTAGTTGCCATGATAATGGGTGCACATGACGTGTGGTTCATAATGAGGGTAGCAATGAAGGTTAATGATTGTTCGAGAAGGAAGAATGTCGTCTCAATTACCTTTGTTTTTAGCTTTCTTGTTACAATTATTTATGTGACTTCGTCCTGCAAAAATGCAATGGCCCTATAGAACAATCACCCAATGGTTCTAGAGTCACTCCTTCCACTGATTACATAAATGAGACTTCCGGTAGATCAACTAAGCTCAATCGATACCTCGGAATACATTTGATCACCACGTCACATCGGTAAGGTAGATTTATGTGCCCACGTTTCAATCTACCAATCATAGCCGAATTTCTGGTAATTACGGCTCACAACAATTAACATTTCAATCACATAATGATTCCTCTCAATCCTGCTATCATTAAAATTTCGATTCTATCCATCTCTTAATCGCTTCAAAAACATCAAGATAAAATGGATATGGATATCCATTGATATGACATGAAGGACCACAGAGTGGGTTGTGGATACTCCCAGAACCCAATTGTGATTAGTCGATTTGAATATTCGCGCCGTTCATGTCCAACGTTTTCAAGTGCTGCCATCATCGTAAGAGCGTGGTAACCCTTCTCCTCGGTGAGATAATTTAAATGAACCGACAACTATCAATACACTTTGGTAAACATATTTATATGGATATCATGATTTGAATGTGAGGTAAACGTGCATCCAATTCCTTCAAAACAGTTCAATACGTCACGTAGCGATGACGCTAAGTGCATATAGTTGTACAACGGTATTCACCTGTATTAATACGCATGTCTATGCATCGTCGACTTTCTTCTCTGCTCCACACATTCTCTCGTTTTTCCCCCACCAATATCATTATCAAGACTGTCTATATTGACGGTACATAACAAACTCTCTATACATTCTATGTACACACATCCCAAAACCAATCAAATTGCCGGAAGCATATTCTCCCAATGGCCATATGATGAACTCATGTTGTATATAATTACGAGAAATAATTGTGAAACAAATTGGGGGAAACAATTGAATAAGTGAATGATTAATTGTCGTAAGCATAGTATTCATAACCGCCTGTTAATCCGTTCCATATATTACCTCTTCATGCATACACTATATATGTGTTGTGTCGCTTTTTTTCTCCAGCACAATCTTCGTTGCATTCTGAAAGTTCAATACGACATATACAATTCAACACCACCCGGGAGATCAACGAGGGAGAAGTGATAATATTAAAGGAAACAGTATAAGAACCGTGTTTCTTGTGAACAAGAGTAACTCCTGGCACAACACCTGGTCAAAAATAAGTGGTGAAGGGGCGAAAATTCGCATTGTTGCAGATTGGCAATGAGACATGTATTTTACTTCGGTGTATTAGGAAGTAAAAAACGTGACGCGTAGCCTAGCTTTTTAGTTTATCAGAGTCGGAGCATATACAGATTGCGTATATGCATCCAAACCTATAAAATAGGTATATAATAGGGCACAATGGCAGCACACAAGATAGGCGGCCAAACCCGTAAAAAAATACAGGTACGATTATCATTCTATCGTGTGTGTTTGGAGAGAAAATTAGTGGAAATTTTTGAGAAAATTGCACATCAGCAGAAATCATGAAAAACATCATGAATGATTATGGTGAAATAATTATGTTTACTTCACTTTCACGATAGAATCGCTTCGCAGTACATTTCATTCCTACTATTCAGTTCATAAAATTTTCTTGAAAATTGTGTCTTAAACAATTGACTCCGTGGCTAGTTTCACATTGTTCAATGTAGAGTCATTGACGAAGAATCATTTGTAATGAAATTTCGAACGATTATGACAATGTAGCCGTTCGAATGGTTCGAGTTTCATCCTTCAGTTCTATACAAATGACTACTGTTGGTTGTGATTATTTTTCGAGAAGTATCCTTATCATATTTTTTGATTCATGTTCAAAGGTGTCTATGGTTATTCGTGACGAAGAGGAGCCAAGACACAGAGCCGGTGTTAATTCTCTTCAATTTGATGCTGCGACACATAGACTCTATTCAGCTGGCAGAGATAGTATTATTAGGATATGGAATAGTAAAAATATAAAAGAACCATATGTTCAATCAATGGAACATCACACTGATTGGGTCAACGACATAGTTTTGTGTTGCGGTGGAAAGAATTGTATATACTGATCATCTCTTTCATGTTATCAAAATTTCTAAAATGTTGGTTTCATACTAAAGTTTAACGATTCCATTGATATATTTCAGTAATATCTGCAAGTTCTGACACAACAGTAAAAGTTTGGAATGCCCATAAAGGCTTTTGTATGTCGACACTCAGAACCCACAAAGATTATGTTAAAGCACTTGCTTACTCCAAAGACAATGAACAAGTGGCCAGTGGAGGTCTAGATACACAAATATTTTTGTGGGACGTTAACACACTTACAGCATTGACTGCAAGCAACAATACAGTAACGAGTACGTATTATTCGACTATTACAAAACGTGCGCATAGATTCATAATGATGTAATATTGAAACTAATGTGCATGTTTATCCCTCGTTAGCTTCATCTCTAGCCGGAAATAGAGATTCAATATACAGTTTAGCAATGAATTCAGCTGGTACAGTAATTGTGAGCGGTACCACGGAAAAAGCATTACGAATATGGGATCCAAGAACTTGTTCCAAACTTATGAAATTACGTGGCCATGCAGATAATATTAAAGCAATCGTTGTAAATCGGGAGGGTACTCAATGTCTATCGGCGAGTTCCGATGGAACTATCAAATTATGGTCACTTGGCCAACAATTATGTGTACAAACGTTCAGAGTACACACGGAAGGTGTTTGGGCATTATTAGCTACCGATACATTTAGTCATGTTATATCTGGTGGTCGTGATAAAAAGGTTATAATGACAGAATTGCGGAATCCGGAAAGGTACTCAGTGATTTGTGAAGAAAGTGCTTCCATCCTGAAAATGGTCATGACACCTGATCAATCTAGTGTCTGGGTGGCGACCAGTGACTCAACTATAAATAATTGGTGTATTAATCAAAAAGATCGACAGTGTGGTGATTATTGTGTTGATACAGCGGGTGGTGGTGCTGGTGGAATGGTGCCGCGTGATACCGAACCAGCACAGAGAATATTGGGTGGACCAGCAATTAGGCATCATGTTATTTTGAATGATCGTAGATATGTCCTCACAAAAGATACTGAAGAAAATGTTGCACTGTATGATGTTTTGAAAGCGTGCAAAGTTGAGGATCTCGGACGCGTTGATTTCGATCAAGAAGTTAAAAAACGAAATAAAACAGTTTACATTCCAAGTTGGTTTAATGTCGATTTGAAAACAGGAATGTTGACGATACACTTGGGACAAGATGAAAATGACTGTTTTTCAGCATGGGTTTCGGCTCGTGATACTGGTATCGCAGATAGCGATTGTGTCGATCAAAAAGTGAATTATGGAAACCTATTACTACAAGCGTTACTTGAACATTGGTGGAAACCAATGCACGCTGAGGATGAAAATGAGGGCAATAGTAATGATGGGAGTGGTCAAGGCCATGTTAGGGATGGAAATCCTTATTTCTCGGTTCCCGGTCATACTCCAGTCATATTCAGGTAATTTGGAATTTGATTCTCAGTAGGGTAAAGATTATTTGTTTAATTTGAAGATCGCGAATTTTAGCAGATCCTATGCAGATTCACATTCTGTTTATTCATATTGTATTCATTCATTTACTTTTTATTTTTTGATCGTAGCGAAGTTGGCGGAAAAACATTATATAGGTTACTTGTCCGAGATGCTGTGGGCGACACAGAACGAGTATTGTTGAATGAAACTGTACCATCTTGGGTAGTAGATATCGTAGTAGATAAGAATTTGCCTAAGTTCATCAAGATTCCATTCCATTTATCACCACATCCGTCTTCCGGCTTCAAAAACTTCAAAAAGTAAGATTCAAAAAGTATCAATGTATACGTTAGTTTAATGGATTTGTCCCTACATTAGCCGAATCTCCCTACGTGATCTACTTGATAATGTGGCCATTAACTTTTCAGAGATCGATTAATTGCCAATGACTTTATCCAAGTGCGAAAAGTTATTGAACATGTCTACGATAAAGTTCTTGGTGCCGGAAGTGATTCTGGTTCGGTAGCAGGCGGCGGTAATACAGTATCTGGAGGATCACCAGCTGGAGATCGTGCAAATACAGACTCAAATGCTGATAATTCTTCATTAGCAGAAGAGAAAGTAGAATTACTCTGTAACGATCAAGTACTAGACCCCACAATGGATTTGAGAACGGTAGACCTCTCGGAAACTTCATATCTTTAATTCTCCATTGACTCACGATTGAACTTTCATTGGAAATACTTTTTCCACATTTCAGGTGAAACATTTTATTTGGAAAAATTCGGCGGATCTAACGCTTTTCTATCGTCCGGTCAAATAGTTAGGATCGCAACTAGTGAGCAATGGTCCTCTCAAGTGTGCTTGGCTTTGTGCCCTGGCCAAGTTGAAAAACAAACAAATGATCGTCATTGTACGAGAATAGCGCCAATACTTGGATAGAAAATTCGAATTATTGCGCCATAAAGTTGCCAAAAAAAAAAATCAGAAGATCTAATCGAAGAAGAAAGCAAGGAAATGAGCTAAAACATTATAGAAAAATTGTCAATAAAATGATGAATATGTTTATGATTGGAATCAAAGGATTGCGTTCAAGTTGATGAGAGTATATTGAGTTATTTTTCATGGGATGTTCTACGAGGTTACAGAATACAAGCAAAATAGTAGAGACGGAAGATAGGAATGCAAGTCATTCTATCTGTATGAATGCAATATATACAAACAATGTAAACAGTATTAGGGTATGTACTTTTACAGAAACTGCCCTAATGAGCCGATACCATCGCCAAATATATGATAACAAGAGAGGAAACAATTGATTCAAGAAGATTCTCTTTCAATTATCACAATTTTCGATTTTTATTTCAACGAAAATTATTATATTGTCGATACAATCCATTCTGTGTCTTCCTATGTGAGGAAGAGCAATAATCAACGGTGGGTTTCTATCACCATAATAAATGAGGGACTCAAGCGCTGAAAACTTCATAGATGCATTGTAGATACAGTTTATTTTACCCTTTATTTTATACTGTACGAATCCGACCTCATTATCACTTAATCTCCATTCCATGAATGAAAATTACCATTCACTGAGCATGTGTGCTGTTATTTGTATTCACTTGCTTTTCATAACTCATGAGAATAATGAGAAAAATTTCTTTTGCTTTCTCAGTAAAAATCAAATTTGTATTGTATGGAGAAACTCTTTTCAAGCTACCTTTACTATTGGCCTAACTATGTGAGTAAATGAGCTTGATGAATGGAAATAACTTTTCGTGTAGAATGTTTGAAGACAGAGAAAGAGAGGTAACACAATTGACACAGATGTGAATTTGTTAGAAAATCAAACAATATCTCTTCAGATGAACTGTGTTTTCCGTCATATTCTTACCTTATATGTTATTTATACAAAACATTTGTAAATCAATAATTTTTACCCAGTCTTCTGATTGGTATGAACCAATAAATATGTGACTTCATTGATTTCTATTTATGTACTGTTAATTCATCAGTATGTTATTCTCATAGTAATTGTTATTTGATGATACAGTGTGTAGGGTCACGAAATTGTTGCGTTATTTATTTATTTTCAACTTTGATCTTACTATTGGTTGATCAATTATGAACTTACATGTGTGATTCACAGAGGGAATGAATACAAATTAATCAAAATTGTGCGAAAACCCGATAACGATCCAAATAATCGATCACAAAGTTATCATGAGTGAATGTGGACTTTCAGGTGATAATGTATTATGAACGTATGCATGAATTTGTCATTGAAATGCTAAATTCTTATACATGAATACTCATTAATACACTATCTTCATAATAATTGCTCTTAAACGTAGATGCATTCATTGAATGTATGATAAAGACGAATTGAAACGAAGCAGAAAAAAATAACGTGGTAATCAATATTTATTTCACATTTATCACTTACACTTATTTGTCCAAACTATACAAAATTTTTCGATACTATAATCTGTAATATAGAATGAAAAAAAAAAAGAAAAAATGATTCGGTAGAAATTGGTATATGTCAATAAGATTCAGTAGGGAGGTGCCAAATTTTTCTACCCATAGTTGTATTTATGATGCATTGAATCTATGATTTGGCATTGGTGGAAAACAGTATTTACATTTTTCTTTTTGATTATCATCTAATGTTTTCAGAAAGGAAAGGAACATTGAAATTTGTCAATTCTCGATTAATTCACGAGTATACATCACATTGTTACTAATGAACTAAATATACCAATGATTTATTTATCGGTAAAGCTTTCAATCCGATCGAAAAGGAAAGATACATCTAGTCAAATTGTTATACGATAATTAATCGCAACTGATTGACTAAAATTATGTGTGCAAAAATGACGAAAACCACCATTTAACAAGAGCACATTAATCTGAACTCTGTCGAAAGTACTCCTGATGTGTACTCAGATCAGGTATGTCCACGTGAAACTCGATGATGAACAATTAAAGGAGAGATAGAAGGATACCCATGAAAGATCATAAAAAAACAGTGTACTATATGCTATTACAGAAACGACCTATGAATATGTACGATAGTGTTCGACTAATTGGTATTTGAATAAAATATCTAATTTAATACGTACTATTGCGTGTGGCAATTTATTTCATCGAACTCGATATTTAAGTGGATAATTCATTGATAATTTCTTCTACAGCTTCAACGAAAGATGCTGCAACCTTCGCTGGTGTAGGTGTGATTAATTTCTCATCACCCAAACGATATTTTCCTGTTTGTACAAGATATCCACGTATACCAATAGCTTGCGCGCCATCAATATCATCTCTCACATCCTGTAATAAGCATTCACTAGTTATTCATTGATGAACAATATAATGAGTGGGAGGAAAATGTGACTTACATCACCGATCATTATCGCCTCATTTGGATTGATACCCCCCAATGCTGCGATAAAAAAATCTTTGGATGGTTTCCCAACTACTTCAGCTTTGACATTGGCTGAGTATTCTAATCCTTTGATAAATGCTCCAGGACCCAACGCTAGACCATCAGAACGTTTGTAATAACGTCCTTCGTGGATGGCTATTAGCGAAGCACCGTTCATCAGTAATCTGGAAACATTAGTGCTTGATGACGGGTTCTTTTGCAATTTTCCTTGGAAATTTGGCAACTTGGTAAGTAGTAGAATGATATACTCGGAAGTATACCTGAAAGCATCGTTCAACTTTGAGTAATTGAACTTCTGCGGCGCTAGACCGACAACCACTGCATCAAGTTTATCATTTGGCCGCATTAAATCTTCGAAGTCTTCCATCGCAGCTTCATCGAGAAGTAAAAAAGGGTTTAATTGTTTCAATAGAATAGTTTCCCTCGCAGCAGCCAGGGAACTGAAAATCTCTTCTTTCCTTATATCGAATCCCAATTGGCTCAATCGATTGTGTAAACATGACTTTGACTCTTTCGTAGTATTCGTAACGAATTTTATTGTTGCCTGGGTGTTTCGTAGCCTGAAAAATGATATTTCAGATTGGAAAAAACAATATTTCTCTCAAGCATATGTATGTGAGCAGGTTCATATCTCGCGGGGATGTAATAGAACAGGCTGCAGATAAATCACAAGAGACAAATTCGAAGTGAATTGTGATGAGGTTATATACTTTTTCAATGCCTCTATAGCACCTGGAATAACCGAATTATCAATATGCAGAGTACCACTGAGGTCTATGAGTACTGCTTTGATTTTATTGGCCATTTATTGGAATTTCTGAAAATGCTGTCCATGTGAGTATACGATAGCACATAAAGAGTAGTTAAACTATCACTCGATTTAGACCAATAAAGGCTGGCGTTTATCGATAGTTTCCATACATCGATTGTTGCTTTATTTTATCCGCTACGATTCTTGATCTTGATGTGACGCTCGATCTATCGATTTGTCGCACATCTGGTCCAAAATATGAATAACAAAAAGTAGCCAGATCTAAAATACAGAAATATCATCATTTCTGCATGAATGCATGGGATTTTCAATGGAGGGATCTAATCAGAACCATCGCCCAATATAAAATTTATTGTCAAGACATACTCTATACTATACACTTCACCGTGGAATCCATTTTTCTTTCATTACATAATACTTCATAGAACAAGATCATTCAATCGTAATCTACAAATTTTCTTGACTTCTCCGATAGCCGTATGCAATTCAGTCGTACGATCATTTTTCAAACGTAGCTCGATTGCTGCTATGATCGACGCCACTGTGTTCTCACGGGCACATATAACAAATGGGAAGGAGAATTCTTCTTCATATCTGCAAATTCGCATTTTCAATTATTACGTTATCCATGTCTTCTATAAATATAAAGCAATGGGATGGCATAGCATTGTGATTCATACTCATTATGCAGGTGTTCGAATTGACGCTTTTTCTCGGTTCCACTTGTGTTGATACCTGCAAATTCCTGTTCGTTCTGTGATTCCACAGACAGTTGTTCTTTGGACACTTTGCCTACTAAATCTGGATGATTTTTCAGAATCATCCTCTGTCCTAGATTAAAAAAACTGAATATCAAACAGATTTCATTTTTAATCATTAATAGATAATACTTATGTCATCGAGATTATCGATGTAATTGTAGAATGATGTCTTGAATTCATCAACAGTTAGGAAAGGTCGCTGTTGTGCAATATTCCGGGCTGCCTCCGGACAGTGTTCAATTACATTTTGGAACAAGAGTTGAAAATCTTTTGGAGACAATTCGTTCACATCATCCAGTGTCAAAAATTTATCCGGAGCCATATCATAGAGCCTGTGAAGTAGAGTATTCTCAATGTTTATGCAGGTTCAGATCATATGGGACAATGTGTGCAAAGATTCACCGATGATATCAATATGGTTTCTTACTTTCATAGGATGCGTCAGCTACTAAGACACTAATGTTCACTGTAATGTTCAGAACATGACGAGCTCTTTGAAAGAATTCACTGGTTGATTAACATTTATACGATCTTCTCAAAGGGATTTAATATTTGGAGTTTATCATATTCCACCGATTGACCTCTACATATTATTGAACTTAGTTGATATGACGTCGTCATTGGATAATACCAAACCAAGTGTCCGGAGTTTGCCGGATCCTGCAAGTTCGAGAAAGTGGGGAAATCATCACAATTATTCGATCTGGGAGTGATATTCAATAGCATATTGATATGTATGCATTGTGTCCTCTTCTTATATCCTGAAGAATGAATAACAGGATGAGAGTTCTGCAGCTTTTATGGGTACCTGCAAAGGCTTTTATACGAGCTTTCAATCCCCACTTCGGAATATATGTAGTACAAGATGTGTCCAACTCAAGTTTCACAGCGTTGCAGTAGGTGTAAATATTTCAAAACCACGTGTAGATACACAAAAATGGCGCTTTTCGCTAAAAGTGAAGGCTTTAGGCGTGTACCATGGTTTTCTTTGTAAGTTAAAATCATCAACGCTGTCTTCCAATGTAAATATATTGATCAGTTCATATGAATTCATTGTTCTTTCAGAGCAGAATGGCATCAAGTCTACCAACAAATATACTCGAACGATACAGCGGAACAAACGAAGGGTTATGAAACGTTATTGGTGTGGAAGGCGCGGTGAGAAAACATTTTCCATATTACAAGAATAAGAAGTTGGTTCGATTGATCTGTGAAGGACATGTCTATTGATGTCGTTATGATTTTTTAAAGGATGCCGAAATTGCCTGTTGGCGTAGAGTGTACTCTATCTATAATTCAAGTATGTCTGCGAGACCGCGAATGGATTTCAAGAATTGACAGTGGTGAGCTGCCGTTATATTATGAAAATGATTTGTTATTGATGTATTCAACCACAATAATGCGCTTCTTGAATCAAATATCGAATATTGGACACACGAGACAAACATCATTATTCCAAATCGCTAAGCAATTGCGGATTCCTGAGTGGATTGTTAATTTGAGGCATGACGCTGCTCACGGTCACGAACTGCCCGCTATTGGTTTGTTAAGGACGGCTGCGAATATGTTACTGACATGGTTGCACGTATGTCTTCGCTCTTTCCACTACACTTTTGAGTAAACTTAGTCTGTTTATGATGGTGGATTAATTTCCAGGATGAATATTGGACAGCAGAAGGACAAGCATTCGAAGAGCAGTATGCAAAAGAATCTGAAATCATCGAAATTGAGGACATAGAAACTTCTCAAACATTAGTTGATCTTATTGAATTGTGGATGGCAGTAGGATTATATTTGGAGGCTGGTTATGTTATGGTTTCGGATTTGCCTGATGAACATATGCAGTGTGTGTTCTTTCTATGATAAACTACTTCAGGATGGCCATTGTTGATATTAATAATAATGGGGGTTTCAACTTTGCAGGGAGACATTGAATGGATTGAAGACGTACACGAGGAAGTCACGTCGAGATGTGAACTCGGACGTTGCTCTTGAGAACAGTTATCGTTTGATAACGGCGCAATCATTCATATTATCTGAAATATCAACATTGATCGGACGGAATAAAACATCTTTTGATAAGAAGCAAATTCTGATTGATACCCTATTCGAAAGCGAGACGTTTTTGCCCACATCAGAAGTCTTGAAATTTTTCGCTCGTGCTGATTCAACGAATGAAACTACAGAAGAAATGTATCTACCACCAGTAATGATCAAATTCTGGCAGAACTTTATCCAGATGTTGCATGAAAGAAAAATGCTGGAATCTTTAACGTTGAAACTACTTGAATTTGTAAATTCATCAAATGAAGACAAACATAGGCGATTGTATGCTGCTCTATGGATCAAAGCAATTGCGCAAGGCTTGATGAAATTAAAACTTGTGCAGTACAACGCTCAAACGTTGGAGCATTCATGTAATGGGACGGATAAACGGATGACACCGAAAGCAATACGGAGGAAATTGCGGGAGACAATTCATAATAAAAATCCAGAATTGGATGATGCACTTTGGTTGAGCGTTACTGAAGATATTCCGGCTTTGTTTACGGACATCGATTTTGCCTATGATATTGCACGCAATCCCAATCAATTTACTATTAAATTCTTCGATTCAATTCTGAATTTAATAACACCAGAAATAGACGAGGAAAATAGACATCATTTAATAGAGCTGATTCGTATTTATACGATGGGTGATGTTGATAATGACCTAAGTCAATCGGACATCATTTATACTCTTCAAGATGTGGCGAAAATTTGTGAGAATGTAATTTTCAATGAAGAACGTCATGAGATCGACTCACGTGAAGAAATGGTAGAGTTGGCCGATGTGAAAATACGTAATAATGAATGGGAATTAGCACCGGAGGATCATGATTGGGAGAGTGGTGCATTTGGGATTCTTCCATGGCAGACCGATACGCTGGAAATGTTATCTTCCGGAGATATAATACCTAAATTGTGTCGTCCAGATGCATCAATTAACATAATTCCAGGTTTCGTCGATAACAAACATTTATCATCGAGCGGTCGTGTCAATTGGGAGAATGTGTTACGGAAAAAACAACGAAACAAAAAAAGGAAGCAGAAAGGTGATGTTGATATTATGATGGACCGGGCAATCGAAATTATAAAGGCGAAGAAGCAATAGATCATATCAGTAACAGTGGAGTTGCAATAGGAACTACAGTTATACATTTGATTGATGACTGTTGTTTTATTTATTAAATCCACCGAGACCAACCAAATAACTATTGCATTTAATAAATATATGAAATATTACGATAAATAGTGAGAGTACAAAGTACAAGTATAAAAATTATTACTATCACATTATCCAGGCACCATGTGTTTGACTTTTATTATTTTTTTTTGATAAGTCACACAGTTATTACTTTCACAAATCCGTAAATGTATTCTCTACTGGACGGCTATTTGTTCGTAACAACTGTTTTTGGTAACTACATAGACTATAAGAAATGATATTCATAGGATTATATTATCGATGCATTACGTACTTCGATGCTGATTTGACAATTCTGTTCAACTGTTTGGCTCTACTGTTATGAAAATAGTGGAATCCACTCTGGGATTCGAAAACAGAGGTTATGAATTTGATAATGTACGTTATCACAATAAAAATAATCATTGATAAAGATGCGAAAAAAAGTTTTTGCCATGCTGAATACTATCGCACGAAACGTTATTCATTATGAAAATACTGTGTGTTGTTGTATTCTAGTGAGCTTATTGTTGATTCGTGTGAAATTCGGGATGCTCAGCGGTATTCATTCATATGTAAGTTCGAGCCTATTCATAATATTGTGGAGCACCAGTGGTCAATAACTCAAAAGAATTATCAGAACATTGTTGGCCATTTATCCGAAGTATTCGTGATCCGCAAAACTTCTTGCAGATGTTTGGATGACTCCAAGCCGAACTGATCAAGCGGAAGCCGCGACATTGCGGCAACTCTGGAAAATGTCATTGAATTATAAATTGGGGTACGTTCCGACTTTATTCGGAGCAAAATAATATTTCTAGGAAACACGATGTTCCTCAAAGTATTTTTAGCTTGTCAGTCATACGTGTAAATGTTTCTGGAAACCTCATCAATCTTGATTATGATTGATTCATGCTACATAAATATTTGACTATTTTTATCATTCCCAATAATATCTTCGACCGACATTTATCGAATGATGAAACAGATAAATTCACAATCTGAGATAAAAAAATAAAACATGTAATACCTTCCGCCGGACAGAGAAGATAAAAACTTCCAATATGATCCTCGTAAATTTTGTGGTTCAATAATTGCAGCGTGGAATAGAATAGCAGTGCAGAAACAATAAAAAAAGACTATAAAACCTTTCACCCTCGGCAGTTTTTTGGTTTCCACTCCTCTTATCCATAATAGCTGGAATTATATATTGTTATTTGGATAAATCTTTCCTGTATGTATGTGTATATATTCTCAACAGACCTGTAACGCCTTCCACATGACATATAATGCGATTGTGTTATTCGGAAACATCACAAACGCAGTACTCGCCATTAACCCAGCAGGTATAGCGTGCAATTCAGAGTCAGCACCGAAAATTCTCCTCAACGAGCATGACACTAACTGTGTAAAAATGATGAATAGGATGTGCTAGGTTTATTCATCATGATCTTATTATAATTTTTCCGTATCCAGATATCTGTAGGGACTTACTCGATAAATTCCTGAGAACCCACCAAGGAATAATGCTAAATTTAAATTTTCTCTATGGAATATTCGGGCTTTCCTCAGGCCTGATTTACTAAATATTGTTCTAACATGTAAAAAAAGCTTCAATCCTATTTGAGCAGCTAATCCAGCACCAAATAATTTTGTGCTACCCTAGGAAGAAAAGAAACGAGTATATCAGTACTTCTTGCAACGAGCACGTAGATTCGAAAAGTGGTCTATGAGAATTCCTGAGTCAATCAAATAAGGATTCGCACTCACCATTAAAATATAGTATGCACAACTATTGGGATGAGGACAGGAGACATGTTTTTTACGACTTTTCATCCAATTTATAATATTTTCATAAATTTTCAAAGCTTGCCACACGATATTGAAAGATGATTTGGATCTACAAGCACTCCTCCCGCCACTGCTGTCGGTCCGTTCATGTTGTGTTTGATCAGATAAACATTCATCAGATACAATTTGGGAATTTTTGTATCCTGGATCATCGTATGGACCAACAATAAATTTAATTATTCTAAATATTGAGTCCTTTGATTCGTTGGTACGCAATAAGTAAAGCATTGTTGCCATGCTCGCAGCAAATATATAAACATTGCCATGTGGAATTGGTTTGAAATAACCTCGCCAAACACCCATTCTGAATAAAGTTTCTGTTGCCTTAAATTCAAATTAACTCCTATAATAATGAATATTCGTAAAATCTTACTCTGTAGACATTATGAAAATTGTACATACAATATTCGCGACGTACAAACACAACAAAGGACGTCTAGATGGCCGTTCAATGAAAATTGATACTAAACACGATAAAAATGATGGTAAGAAAGACACTGTAATGATATTGAAGTTTCCCAATATTTTCCTGCAATGGAATAACAAAATTTTTAAATCTGCTCTGAATAGATAAATGTGAGTTAATTTCGATAGGTATTTACCTGAAAAGACAAATAAACATGGGATAAGTCAAAGCAGTAAATGATAGAAAAGCTGTTGATTGCAGTATCCCGAGCACCGTTTTCATAATATCTTCTTTCGACGGTATTTTCCCTCTCATCAATAACGTTATCTACAATGATATGAAATTATCATTAAAACATATGTTAAATTCCGAATTCTTAATTGTTCGAAACGAATCATGGCAACTTTGATAAGTCATATCGTTTGTTTATAAACCGTTTTCTCGATAAGGGCAATCATTTAAATTCGAACGAAAAGGCTTTTATCGGTGGAGAGCTTGTGAGAGAAAAATGCCAAGGAACGGTAAGTCGAGCTATATATTATGCTCATATTAATTACGACTTTTAATATTTATCACTCGAAAAAGACAAATATCTTCCCATTCATGTATGATTTCAGGAATGTGGAATGTAGTAGAGGAAGATATGCCCATCATATCGTGATATATTATTCATCATAAATACATGAATAAATGTGAGGCAACATACAAAGTAAACGGTGGAATATATCCTCAGGCATTCTTGGAGAGCATGAAGTCCAAGGCCAACTTGTGCAGTCATACATGATTCCGTCCAGGGATGTGTGAAAACTTGGCAACTTTCTGTGGCCACGGAAAATTTGCTAAGTCTGGCTGGCATCTTGCTCAGATTGACAGTTGGTGTTTGGACCAAGAGATCTCACCGACTGCGCGAAAAACATGAATGAAAATATTTTTTCAAGATCACATTCATCGCGATTTCTTACATTCTTCAGAATATTGACCCGCCGTACATACTTCCTCTCGAAATATACAACGGAATGTATGCGCCAGTGTTAAAAAAAAATCAATGAGTTCTGTCACCATCTTCTCACAACCATATTCTATTACTCCAATACAAAATAAAGTTCTGGACAATGCTAATAAAATGTTAGAATTGTCATATTGGGATGACCTCATATTGGACCTCGGAGAAATTGATGCATCGACGTTATATGAATTTTACTTTCTATACCGCATATATCAACGAGGTCAACAACTGCAGATATGATAAAATTTGTATCGTGTATTAATAATTGACATAAGATAAAACTTCGGAATATATAGCAAATATTTTGCAACGAACACACTAACAACCTTCATATGTTTGCATTGGCAATACATCAACATTCGAAAGTGCATCCAAGAAAAAACCAACAATATTTATTATATTGACGGGATAAAGTTACACGACAGTAGAATATACGAGGTCTTCATAATTGGATCACTTGTACATCATGATTGCCATCAACCTTCATAATGCATTCATCGATGTGAAGCTCAGAATTTTCAGTCGTATTAATCAATATTTTTCTTATTCATTTATCGGTCAAGTGTTGATTTAATTTAATTTTTCACCCTCACTTGTCATCTATCAATAGTGTCGATAAAGTGATATGAACATTCACTCAACATCTTGGCAAAGTACTTCGTGAGAAATAGAAATGAGAACTCTTTTGTTGATGTCATCTTGGCACATGAGTTGTGATGAGTCGATACGAATTTCTTGTTTGCGTAATTCGATGACACGCTTAAGACCAATTCTTAACAACCTTGATCTTTCATCTATTCCTCTGGAGCTCGATAATTTTCATCTCCGTACATGATAATGCATATATGAAAAATTGGCAATTCGAAAACGAATCTGCACCAACCATCCACATGAAAACATTAGACAATTCAATCAATGATGTTACAATACCTCTGATTGAAACTGCTGGAATTCACATTCACCGATAACTTTTCGTATAAAGACATCAACAAATATATTAATGCATACAACAAATGACTTGTGGATTTACTCAAGTTGATGGGACTGACACCTACTTAAACTGACAACCGCTCACGACCGAATGAACAGAGTAAAGCAGCGCGGGTCACATTGGATGAGTAGAATTCAACTTTTTGAGTAGAGTTGCATTTAAAATTACACTTTATTACGTACATATGTTCTCACAAGAGCTCCAACTTTATCTCAAACAATGTATTCCTCATGTTGGCATTATCGTGTGCACTTGTTTGTGTTTTTCTTGCACAATAAACATTCTAACCTCATAAACGCGCACGTATCAATGTATGCATATATGCATATATGCATGTATTGTATGTATATAAATTTATATACCAGTTTCTTGCGAAGTGTGGAATAACACAAGAAATTGATAGGTACTGATAAATAGGCCATGGACGGTTGTGGCGGAAATCTGAATGACAGTTATTAAGATATAGAAATGCTGTCTTTCGTCTATGATTTAACAAATTTATTGCGGATATAATCATATGAACTTGTATTCACATGTAAAATTCCAGACTCCTAAAGAAATTTCATGACCCCAGTTGGTAAGATAACCGTTAAATGACGCTGTAAAATATGTAGGAGAGCTCCCAAGATTCGAACCGCGACTTTCCATTGGGAATATTATTTTTGATCAAAGGAAGATCCATTTTATTCAAATGAAGTAAATTTTCTCGACTATTTTTTGAATGAAATTGTCTGATACTCTTGAACATTATGGATATTCTTCATTTCGTTCATATCGATGCCTTGATTTTCTCACTTCTTCAATTTGAAAGAATCTGGATTTGATTTCTTCTTCAATTACATATTTCATAGAAGCGACAAATTTCTAGCGTTCTATTCTGGTTGAGCAGACCCAGATTATTCCTGGTGATTATAATGCGTCTTGCAACGATCCAAAAATCGAGGAAAAACTTAACGAAAATATCCATCCAGAATCTAATGAAGGATTGAACGCCAAATGTGATGGGTAGCTCTATGGATATATTGACTTCAGAGGACGAAGAGCTGACATATCAGAGACCTCTTTCGTACTGTAAAATTCTTGTCTTTCTGAGGAAATGACCACCAAGTCACTCCTTTACAACATCTTCCTATATCGTTAACACAGTTAATGAATAAAAAATAAATTGTCAACCCATATTCAACTAGTTATTCTTTATTTTCTGTCTTAGTTTCCCATCTTCATTTTTACATAAAGACATTTCAATTCTTATATAATACTCATCTTTTTATATTGAAGATCTATATACATCTCTCTGTTCCATTATCTTAACATTGGTAAATTTATCCCGCGATTCGTTCTCTCAATAACGAAAGACTTGCATGATGATTCATGCTTTTCGTGTCAACTCAATCATTCACGTGAATGACCACGGCTGAAATTGTTCGCGAAGGTGTTATATGAATTATAATACTTTTAATATTGATAGCTGTTATATGTTGCACTGTGTAATATGTAATTGTTTCTCACTTCACAATGGTGTATGAACGTAATTTAACAGATAATTTTTGTTGATATGTTATCTAACTATAGAACACATGCCAGTGGGCATGAGGAAGAAGTCATCATAAAAAGCGCAAGTCTCATGATTCATATATTGAATGAGTAATAACACAAAAACTTACGCTTTATTACAAGGCTGAATCGTGTAATTAAGCGGTGGTGGAGGAACAAGTAATGGCAATGGTGTAGGTGGTGGAAGAGTCGGGTTAGTACTTGGTAACGCCAATGAAGATTCGACAGGACGTAAAGTTGCGCTATATGCTGCAAGATAACTTGGCCATAAATGAGGTGGGGGTGGTGATCCAGGTGGAGGTGGTGGCGGTGATCGATCATCAATCTCATCTAAATCGTCCATCATCATTGATGTTAATGTAGTATTTCGAACTTTCTTCAACTTTATTATTTTTACCTAGAATCGGAAGATATTATCATTTAGACAGAAATATGCAATAAAAACGTGAATAGTCTCCGTGACATACCTTGACTTTTTTCTTTGCTTTTTGTGGTTTCATACGCTTGGCCTTTTTGCGACTTTTTCGTGATCGGGATCTCCTAACTAATTCATGAAGAGGATCTTGCGACATAGGAGGAACTGGAGGTGGTGGTGATGGCATGTCGGATTCACAACCACTTGGACTCGTGCCTTCGCCAGGCTTGATTCCGTCAGCGAATTGAACAGATTTACGTGATCTGCGTCGCTTGGGTGTTCGTAGTTGATCATCTTTAGTGGATTCGCACCCACCCGATTTCTCTTCATCTAAATCTCTGGTCGGCGATCCATCATTGCATTCTTGTGATATGAGCCTATCAACTGCATTTCCAGAATCATCGTCAGCATTGTCATCTACTTCACCATTTGCGATTTTTTCAGCCCATAATCCAGCTGGAATCAGAATTCCTTTTCTGGGAGGTGGAAGAAGAGGGATCATTGGTGTTATTGAAATCGTCGATGATTCGTTTAGACATTCTGAGCCTAGACCATCTATGGAGATGGTACTATCAATATCTCGTGGCGCAGATTGGTCAGTGATCGAACGAGACTCGTCGTCTCCAACTTCTTCCTCGGGTTCATCTTCATCTTCTTCTTCGTCATCATCTTCATCGACGTCACCTTCTTCATCCTCTTCTTCCTCATCTTCTTCTTCAATTTCAGCGGTAACTCCATCTGTTTCGCCAAGTGTTGCAGTAACTGCGTCATCTGGATCGTCATCATCGACTAAAGTTGTCAATACACTGCTCGGTGTAATGTCGCATTCTGTTTCCTCTGAAACGGACTCAGCGCTGAGAGTATCAGTAAGCCGATTTGTTTGTTCAAGAATGCGTTTAGCACGGCGTCGCATTTTTTCATTTTTTCGTCGTTTTTTTTCTTGCCTTTTTTCCTCACGCAATTTCTTACGTTCCATTTTCTCTTTCTGTCGATCCTCCATAATTGCTTCATAATTATAGACTGGCTGTATGACTGGTGGGGCTTTCGGTGGTTCCAGCTTGGGCAGGACGGCTATGGGAACAGGTGTAGGTACAGGGGTGGGTGGTATGTGAACTGAGGGAACAATGGAAGTAGATATTGGCAGTGGACTGACGGCTAATGTTGGCGTAATGTTTGCAACCGGTGTTAAGGGAACAGGTAGTGCGACAGGCATAGGTGTAGATTTATTTAAGGATTTTGCCTCGAAATGACGCGGTGTGGCAGATGGTGGTGGTGCAGCCGCAGTCCAATCGTGTGTCGTGCTTGGAACAACTTGTAAAACATTCCCAACTCGGACAACTCGATTAGAATTATTAGTTTCATTTGTCATTGGGCATGGTATATTATTTCGAATTGTTGGAACACCAGTCGGCGTATTGAAATCGCCGGGTACTACTTGTAAAACATTACCAACCTGCAGAACTGTCGGTGGTGGACAGTTATAAGCACCATGTGATTGGTTTGTAGCGTTTCGTGGGACCAACAATGGTGTTCCCGTTGGTGGCGGAGGGTATGACAATAGATGTGGATTGAACCCAGGGTGATTAAAAGATGGTGGAACACCCGTCGGTGCCTCTTGATGTTTCTTTATTCCCAATTCAAGTTCTAATCTATCATCCAATGATAGACGCTTTGGCGAACCAGACGGCGGATTGGAAGCCTCCAATCGCGGTGGATAAGTCAAATTGTTTCTCCCGTAATAACCATATTCGAATTGTGCGTTGGGTGTCCCTATGTTGGTTTCATTCGAAAGTGGTGAACATTCAGGCGGCATCGGATTCATCCCAGTGGGATGTACAATAGTTTCAATTCGTCTGCCGGGTTCGTGACTTGTGCTTCTCCTATATCGGTCATCATCTATTTTCCGCGACTGTTGGGACGCTGGAGAAAATGATCTAGAACGTCTCGATTTATCAATGGATCTACCACCGCGATCTAAGCTTCGCCGTCCCGAACGTGATCTCCTTGACCTTGAAGATGAGAGTGATCTAGTGCGAGATCTGGATCTTGTTCTTGGAATTGAACGTGAGCGTGATCTTGAGCGACTTCGTGATCTGGATCTGGATCTTGTCCATGATCGAGAACGTGAACGCGATGAGTAGCGTCCACGTATTGGTTTTCTTAATGGTGATCCTCTTGGACGCGGGGAAATTCTTGAAGAACGTGATCTTGGGTCAGATAATCTTTTACCCCTCCTTGAACCTGAACCAAATCGATCTGATACTGATGATTCACGTGATCTGTTCCATTCATTGTCGCGATTTCGTCTCTCTCGACTCCGACTTCTGTATCGCGGTCTCTCGAAATCTGCCAGTGGGATTGGACCCTCCATTATGTCTCTCTCTAAACTATCATTTCTGCGAAATATTCTGTCATCAATCATACCATCGGGTGCAGGTCTATTTACATACATCATATCCAACATATCATTGGCATCTCTTCCAACATTCGTCTCTTCGTCCCGCCATCGAGGTCGTTCGCCTGGTTCATTCTCGCGTTTTTTGTTAACGCTGTACGTGCCGCGTAACATTTCGATAGGATCGTATGGTTTTTCTATATTTTTGTCTATGCCCCAATCTCTTTCACAACTACGTTCACGATCTCGGCTACGTTCATGTTCATTACCTCCTTCGTCATAACGCCGTCGATTTCGATCCCTCCCTCCTGAAGGTGGTAACCGGCCACGTATTGGACTACGTGAAAATCTTTCGCGTTTGTCATCAAAGTAATTAGCACGTGGCTTCTGACGGTCCCACGATGATCTCTCGTCTCTTCTTTTGGGACTCCTACTGCGACTTCTACTCCAACTTCGACTGCGGCTGCGTTGTCTGTTCCACACATCTGGAGATCGTCTTTTATCACGAGGATCGCGATCATTGATAGGACTCATATTACGTCTGTCGCCATCAAACAAAGATTCCTTGAAGCCTTTTTCTCCAATTTTGTTACGATCTCTATCAATTTCTCTCATTTCGTTACGACTGCTACTTCGATAACTCGAACTGCTTCCGCGCTCTTCACTATTCCGTTTCCTGAATTTTTCTTTCTCACGTTGTGGTGAGGATCGTCTTCTTGATTCACGTGATAACGATCTAGAATCACATGGTGAAATATCGTGGAAGCCCCGGCGAATCGCTTCGCGTTCAGCAGTGCTATCAAGCAGATCAGTTCTTGTATCAATGAATAGAGCATCGTCAATTATTCGCATGTTTGCTGGGAGAGCAGTGCTTGGTACATTTGACAATTTCGAAAGTAAAAGCGGTGTTTCTGACACTAATAATTTATCAACAGGTATCGGCGATGAGGAATGGATAGACAAAGGCGTACGGATGTCTTCATTCGATACGTTTTGACGATCAATTGGTTTGAGTGATACTCGTCTATCTGGATGCGTGAAAGGTTTGATATTTTCATTGAGCCTCCGTGTCAATAATTGCGGCGGAATAAGCTTGAGTGATGATGTTGGTGGGCCCAGTTCTAAATCATGATGCAAGTCTTCAGTGCGGATATTCAAATCCGGATTAGTGTCCGAAGTTTTATGACGGGAATCGTGGGCAGCAAACTCTGCAAACATGTCCATGCGTAATTTCTTCATCGCTTCAGTTTCAGCATACGACTCTTCTTTAACGTCCTTCGAAGATGTATTCGACTTCGTTATTCTTGATTTGGTTGAGATGTTTTCGGATTTCTCATGGTGTTCGTTCGATGATTCAGCGTCGGTATCACTGCTTTCACTGCTGCTACTAGTGTCAGAACTATCACTGCTGCTGTCAGTGGATGGATCACCAGTTTCAGATTTTTGTGAGGCTGGTGAGCTAGGACTGTAAAGTCTTGTATCAATATCATGAATGGTTTTCATGTTATGATTTATTTTAGACTTCTTTTCTGAATCATTCTTTGTATGCTTTACTGCGCAATCCACTCGAGACGAAATAGATTTAACGTCTGGAATCCAGGTGGCCTCCTCTTCTTCCCAATTGACTGGAACAAGTTCTTCTTCAGACTTCGGCATATTAACACTCGGGTCATTCCATCGTGATGTTTCAATACGTTGTGGAGTCGGAAGTTCAGTAGGCAATTTCAATCCACCTTCAGGAATTATTTCAACCCAGCCCGTTTGTGTTTTCGAATCTCCCTCACGGGTTGTTGACGGGGGTGTCGTATTTTTCTGATCTTTGTTTGTTTCAGTTTTAGATGCGGCTGCAAATGATTCTGGCTCAGATTGCCAAGATGTCATATTTTTCGTCGGTGTCGTACGTGTTTTTTCTTCCAGGAGCATTATTGCTTCCCGTTCACCCTCTTCTTCTTCATCTTCCCATATTCTGAGGGCACATATCCGACTTGGTGGTTTTCTTTTGCTTTCCCGCGGCTTTTTTTCACCTACGGCAATGTAAGTGTCAGTTTCATGGTCATAACGGACTTGTTTCTCATTGTTTTTTTGCTCATGTTTGGCTGAGGATTTCTGTTTCGACGTTGTTGGAACGGTTTCCTCGAAGCCATCCATACTGTCAACTTCCCAATCATCTACTGATGGACCACTTTGGGAAACTTTTTGTTCCAGTTGTGTTAACGATGGAAAATTTAATGAATCAAAATCTACAGATGCAGGCCACTTGGACTGATATTTTTTCAATTTTTTCATGAGTAACTTCGTCGACGCCGATCTCGTGCCTTTCATTTTTTCTCCACTACTGCCAGAAGACGATGATGAAGCGCTACTACCGCTTGAACTGTTGCTTGTGCTGCGGCTCCGCTGTTTCACGAGTAGTTTTGGTGAAGGGAGCCTCGATGTATCGCTCTGATCTATTTGCTCATTTTTATCTTTATTGTTCATGATTCCATTGTTCAATTCGATGGAATTTTGTGGGGTTGCGTCCAATGATGAATAATGAGAAAGTGCGGTTATCGTCATACTGTCGTCTTCACTTCCCAAAAGAATTTCATTTTTTGTTCGCATCGACACTCCATCCTCTCTGGAGCCTTCTGACTTAGCTTCCAACTCCTCAACTTTGATATGGCTTTGAGCAATTACTGATGACTCGTTATGCCACCCCTGGATGTATTTTTCTTTTTTAGTATTTTCTTCTGTCGACGTTGTTACTTCATGCTTTGTAGGAGAGGTCTTCACATTTCCACTAATTTCTGTCTTAGATACGGCAAGTGTATGTTGCCATTCTGGAGTTTGTGATTTCTCCAGCTTAATGGATACGAGGTTCGAAATTTCTGATCTCATTTCATTGTTTTCTTTTTCTCTTTTAACTTTCTGTGACTTTTTTTTGTCAATTGACTTCGATCTAGATTTTGAACGCGACTTTGATCTTGACTCAGATCTTGAGTATGATCTTGATTTGGATCTAGAAGTAGATCTTTTGTAATTAGTTACAGTTTCATATTTTCGTGAATCTTTTTTACGCCGTTTACGTTTTCGCATCAACTCTTCCAAGTCAGAGCTACTGGAATCTGAATCAGTACTATCTCTCCGGGTGCGTTTCTTTTTCACATGTGATTTTTTCTTATTTTTTCTCTTTTTTTTACGCCGCCTGCGTTTTTTTGATACATCGTCACTACTTGAATCATCACTACTGCTATTTGAACTATCAGAACTTGAATCACGCGTTCGTTTCTTCTTCCGTCGTTTTTTTTGCTTCCTCTTACGTTTCTCTTTCTCAGATTCTGAAGAACTTTCTGATGATGTCGTCTCACTACTGTCACTCGACGGTAATTTCTTCTTTTTCTTCCTACGATCCCTTTTCTTATTTCCTTTTTCATTCTTCGATAACTTATAGTTTTCATCATCTGTACGCTCAGTTTTCACTCTAATGTTTTCCCAATCGGTGGCATCGAAATCAAGAATAGTAGTTGATTGTGCGTCACCCACCTTCGATATTCTTTCAGAACTATCCTTGGAAGAATGGTCAATGTGAGTAGTCGATATCTCTGGAGTGATTGATGCTTTTCGTGATTCAATTGCTACACTGGTGTTATTATCTGTTGTATTCACGATATCAGACGTGATTGGTGTAACTATCATTGCAATATCATCTTTGTTGTTCGGGGGAGTAGTGGAATCGTCGGATTCTACACCTGTTTCAGACAATGATTCTTTTGGAGAATATCGAGCTTCTAACAATCCCATTGTAGTGGATTCATTGCTCACGATCTTCATAAATTGTTCATATTCCGAAACGAGTTTTTCACCAATCCCATGATTGGAATCGCTTTTATTTTCATAGTTATCATTATTTTCATTGCACGCATTTTCCATTTTGTCCGAGTCATTTCTAGGTCCATCTCTAGGCGACAGAACGTTCGTAGCCATACTGCTTGTTTCCCCAACTGACGGTACTAATTCTTCCAATTTTCCTGAATCTGCCATCATCATTTCTCCATTATTTTGGTTTGGCGAGTTTGACGCCACAGTCGTTGCCTCGTCTTCACTGTCCCATTTAGATTTTGGTAATAAAATAGGACCTGATGCTGCCACAGAAACCTTATGAGGTTGATCGTCCTCTTCATTGTCTTTCAGCTTTTGAAACCAACGTCGAAAATGTTCGTCTGTCTCATCATCTTCAATTTTACTACCGGATGCGTCACTGATCTCCCGCATCAGATTACAACGCTCTGGAGGCAATAACTGAAAGAGTTGCTGACGGAAGAAGAGCAGCGATACAAGTGGATTTTCCGAATAGAAAACAGGCGGACCTTTAGTTTTTTTTGTAATTCGTATAGATTCTGGAGGATATTCTTTCTTGTCATCATTTATTCCATCGACGACAGCACGAGTACGTTCTAAACGATGCGTACCAAGCATCAACATTTGTTCAAGATGAGTATTATAATCATGTGGAGTTTTGCATTTCAGGTCTCTGCCGAAATCCTCATTAGTAGTTTCTGATAAGGATCTGTCACGGATCTGACATCCTTTCGACTTGAAATCATTCCATGAAAAACAGTTCATGTATTGTGCAAATTCTTCCTTCCTCTCTTTTTTACGTTCGTCTTTATGGTGAGTGTCATGTCGAGATTTGTCACGGTTTCTATCTGGTTTTTCGTCAGTTTTTGTAATTGAATGTGATTCTTCTTCTGGTGAGTTACTACGGGATTGATTGGTTCGTTGATGATTTTTCTCCCTTTTTTCCTTATTGCGCGTAGAGTCTTTTCGTTCATCAGAATAGCGGTGTCGCCTATCAGGCCTCCGACTATCAATATCTCTGTTATGTGATGATCTATTGAAACTGTCAGCGGTTGAGTTTCGTCGGTCCCAATTAGAATGACGACCATCATCTTTGTTTCTTTCATTTTTTCCCATCTTACCATGTCTATTATAATTACTTGGCGTTGCAGCAATGTTATCGTTAGTAATCGACTCTCGTTGTCTCGATTCTTCGTGTATAACTTCTTCTATCGCTGAAACTTTGGATTCTGAGCGCTTCTTCATTGTTGCTTTGATTACATTAGGATGTCGTAATTGAGCTTCATTTCTCTCACGTATCCCGAGCTCCGATTCAATCCTTGACTTTGCTTCTTTCACTTCGCTTATCAATAGTTTAACAGTATCAGTTGGTTTTTTCTTCGATTCATTAAATAGTGAGCTTTGATTTTTATTCGTACTACTCAGCTTGTCTTTAGGCTTCTCTATCTTAACAGGTGCTATATATTTATTAGCAAATGCCATCAATCGTTTCTTCGCTTGTACTCTACCAAGAACGGGTTTTATTATTCTTGGACTGCTTGTTGCCGAATCGTTATTGCTATCAGGAGTTTCAGAACGCTCTGGATTGATTATATTACTTGGGAGTAATAGAGCTTCATTTGGTGGATGTGGACCTTTAAACTGCGATGGCTCCATTGATATGAAATTAGTCCGGTCACTGGATCAGCATCTGTGAGAAATTGGAAAAGTATTTGAATAATTGAATTTTGTTTCTCGTTCAACTTGTACGAAGAAGTTTAGCGTTGATAATATTGATAAGAAGTGGTGGATCATGAAATAGTGGCAAATACTGAAAGTTGAAAGTGTTGGTTTGCATCATTGGACCAATACTTCCAGCCCCTCAATAAACAAAAAAATGAATTGAAACTGTAGCAGTTCCGTAGTAACAGGCAACCTAATATTAAATCTGACAAGAATGTTATCATTATTAGTTTCATTCTAGTTCGAATTGAATATGGATCTGGAAGAGGATTTGATGATGCGCACTAATTTTCACGATAGTTTCATTATGTCACCAAACCGATGTATCCTGGCAACAATTTGATGTGAAATTCAAGTGGGATTCTGTCAATGTTCACGTTAGAACAACCATATTAATTGTTCAATTATTTTGGGAGATGAATTTCACAAATTTTACCACCAGAAACTCCATATATACCCCACTAATTCGGAAAGCAGTCATCATGTCATTCAGGAATATCTCTTGAAACCTTTTTTATAACATGAGGGCACGAAAATTAAACGGGAACAATTGGAATCATCAAACTGGTCACGGGGACTAGTTAAATTCATTCCTTGAGAAGTAACTTCGAAATCGTGAACTAACTGGTTTAGATGAACTGAATACGTGCCTTATAATTCACAAATCTCCTAATTGCGCTGGAGTTTGAACGTAACTGATAGGAGATTGAGTTAAATTTGGCAGAACATAAACGCAGACGAGCATTTTGGTTAAACTAAAGGTGAATTTTTATTTCAATTTTTTTTTCAATGTAGTAGAAGTGTGTGTGTGCAAATATTCCCTTCGTGTGCGTAACACTGTGGCGCATCGATCGATTTGTACGTATATATAAATATATTTATATGTTGCACCACATACATGCGATCTCACGGGGACAGAATGCGCGCGTCATCAACGCCATGATGGATTCATTCATGGCGGGTAGCGACACAATTTCAAATTTCTTGCGAGACTTTTCCAAATTTGAAGCAAAAGAACAGTTTCGAAGAATCCGGGAACTTGATTCGATGATTGATCAACTGTTGTTTATCATGTTAACGAAGTTGAGAAATCATTTTGGGATAAATCATTTTTATTATTGAACGTTGCGGATCGCTAAGAGTAATAGAAAATCCCTGAATTATATCATTGTGGATCGAAACGAATGCGTCATCGAATTTGGATCGCTTGGTAGATGTTGTGGAACGATCGTTCTGAATACTTTCTTCTGTTTTACTATGGAATGATTTCCCTCACAAATTCGAGGGTATACATATTTATTTACGTGAAATTACATATGATCTAAAAGGAGATGTAGCTATCAATGTCTCCTTGACATCGACGCCCCAACAAAGAACGAAGACTTGATGACACGAATTTATATATAGGTCGACATTTATTCAAACAATATTCGGATGATAATTATTCGTCTGAATCCTCAATTTCTGAGGGATCACCACCTAATGACTTCCAAAATGCAGTGACCAATTGTTCAGCTGCTGTTCGACGATTACTCGGTGACAGTGTAGCTCCATATTCTTTCATTGCTACAAGTTGTGAAAATAATTCGCCGAAATCTGTATTATCTTCACCCATAATACCATCTAGAAGAAAATAATTTGTTATAGCTGATCGCATATTAATATTGTATATGATTAACTGCTTATTATGAAATATTCCAATTATATGTACCTATAACACTGTCCATCAGTAAGTGGTCGGTTCCACTGAGTGGAGGATTTATTTGGATGTTTTCCAGTTGATCTTCAATTTGTGAAACGTCGGACTCATTTGAAGTTGATATCCGGCCATTGGTCAAGCCTGAATTCAACAGAAGGTTACTTTTTAGGGGAGATATCTTAGATGGCAAAGTATTTCGAATACTCCTGACTGTTGATAATAATACTAGTGTACCTTTCAATGTTCGATTTGGCCATGTATGGGTATGTAGTGCTTCAATAATTCTTTCAATTCCGTTCTTTTCTTGTTCCATATCATCACTTGCATCCAACGATTCCGGTAGCTCCAAATCAACCAATTCGAATTTATGAATATAACACCATTCTAATGCTGGAAACACATAAAATCTTCTTTCTTTATAGTTCAATCACGTAGAAACAGATGTGTACAGAGAAATTTTAAGTAAATATACTGCTGTCTCTTCTATTTGTTCCGGTGAACGACTCGCAAGCTAATAACAGGACATCTGCTTCAGTGAGGGACTGAATAATTGGTACATATGTGTCCAAGATCTGTGCCTCCTTCTCCTATGAAAATCAACGAAGAATAACATCAATCCGATCGATGATTAGTTCACAAAGGAGGTCATGAATTACTTTTGGTGTGTAGTGGAGTATCACTGCTTCGATACTATCAACAGAGACCTGAATAGGTGTTTCTAAAGTATCTATTGCATAGAGCATAACCTGAGCTGAATAATATTTATTGTCGATGTCCCATGAGAAGTATTTCGCATTTTTTTCACCATTTGCAACAAACTTTGCACCAATATCTATTGTGAAAGAACTTTTCATATGAGCAAGTTCGAGGAAGTGTGAGATATAACCTCAAATATATAAGATGTAATTTGCTTTGTCTACCTCGAGCAAGAGCATCCGATTTTCCACTTTCAGTGCTCAATATCAGCACGTACGGAATTTCCATATTTGACACTTGCATCTCAAATAAGTAACATCAATTTTTAATGGACAATTATAGGTAGTAATGGTTATTTACAATTATCCAACACGCATGATTCTCTTGACATCAAATAAAAATGAAGAACAATGTTATGATTTCATCGCTGTGAAATGGTTGTACTTGATTCATATAATAGCATATATGTCTCAACATATACATATGAATGCATGATCGATTGGAGAGGATCCGACTTGCTGGAATTTAACTGTCAGATGACGGATACTATGAATGTAGAGAGAGAGAACTGTATTTCTGAAGGATATTTAGGTGAATGACCCGATAAATTTGATGTTCATACAACAATGTTATACACAATACTGTGGGTTGTCGTGAGCTACCAATAGTGCGATGGTTTGCAATAGCAGCTTTTTATATTACTTAAGGTTTTTGGGTTGTAGACACAACATACATAAATTTTATGAATTTGAAATTATATTTATTGTAATGTTATAGAGAATAATGGAGTTTATTTCTATATAAGTTGCAATTGAAAAGAAAACAGAGTAATTGGATGTGAAATTGACACAAGTGAATGTTTCTCTTTTCCAATTCTGTAGAAAATTTACTTGTAGAATTCATGCTCAGATTCGTCTTTCTTTATATTATTCTTATAGCCTTTCTCGAAGTCTTTAGCAAGCACGATATAACGGTTCTCGCGAACTGCGTGCATTCCAGCCTCTTGACATATTGCATTAATATCAGCACCGGAAATTCTATCGGGACGTGCAACATAATCCTCCATATCAACTTCTTCACTGAGGTTCATTTTGGCAGTAATAGTGGAGAAGATAAGACGCTTTTGTCGACGGTCTGGTAATGGGAATTCGATTTTACGATCCAATCGACCAGGACGTAACAATGCTGGATCTAATGTATCAGCCCTGTTAGTTGCCATGATAACTTTCACATTGGTTGTTTGATCAAAACCATCCATTTGGTTGAGTAATTCCAGTAGGATACGTTGTACTTCACGATCAGCGCCAGTTTGTGCGTCGAAACGTTTCGTTGCTATTGCATCAATCTCATCAACGAAAATAATTGCTGGTGAGTTCTCTTTCGCTAAACGGAAAACATCTCTCACCATTCGTGGACCTTCACCAAGGTATTTTTGTACGAACTCTGACCCAACCACACGAATGAAGGCAGCTGTAAATAAATTATATTGACTCAGTCCACAATGACTTTGTTCACAAGATTATGACATATCATGAACACGAAATCAAAGCCGTTCATTCAATTCAGTTTCTATTCATCTCTAAGAACGTAATTGGAAGTCGAAGTTTCTATTTCGAGTCCTCCAATTTAGAAAAAAATATCAAAATGGCTCACCTGTAGTATGCCTTGCAACGGCTTTTGCAAGCATCGTTTTTCCACAACCAGGCGGGCCATACATCAGTACACCTCGTGGTGGATCAATACCAATTTGTTTATACAATTCGAAATGAGTGAGTGGAAGTTCGACGGCTTCACGGATTTCTTGTTTCTGCATATCCATTCCTCCTATGTCACTGTATTGAATATCAGGCTTTTCATCTAGAATGGAAAAACTACATTACTACTGAAATCGAAAAATGAATCACAGGAATTGTCATCTTGCACGTACCAGCTTGAAGCATTGAAATACTAGAATCCGCTTCTGGTGGTAAAACATCTACAAGAGCATTACTGTGTTTATGGAGCGCAACACTGGCCGAAGGTTTCAGTAATTCACGATCGATCGTCGATAGAATTCGAACGTAATAATTAGAACCAGTTGTTGAACCAACAATGCCAGTATTTTGGTCAACAGCTTCTAAAAATTGACCAATCACGAGTGGCACACTTTGTATACGTTTCACTTCTTCTTGAGCATGTAAATATTCTTTTTTCAAGTTCCGTTGTTCATCTTTGATGTATTCTTCTTGTACTTGTAGAAATTCTAGCATTCGTTGAAGTTTCTGTGAACGATAATGTGAGAATACTGAAGGATAGAAAAGTAAGATATGACTATAATACATTTCATGCTTAATTGATGTATACCTTGTATTTTGTATACAGATCTTCGAGATCCAATTCATCACCAACGCCCGAGTAATGTCCAATTGGTGGTTTGGTGTCGATCTCACATACATCCTGAAATTATATACTTGTTTAGGTGGAAGATCAAAAATACATCCACCATGTCCATGGAATTGGATATAACTATTGATGTGTGGTAAACAGTGTTGGTATAATGAAGAAGACGACTGTGGAATCATGATAAGTTAGAATGAAGTGATTCAATACGGGGTAATACTCACTTTGTCAGGCAAAATAATTCCAATTTCTTCCATTGCTTCAAATTCACCCAGTGAAAATTTCAAAACTTGGTTAGCTGGATGACTTGAGAATCTTAGATGACAGGGATGTACGGTCTGAGAGTATGAGCAAGTAGGAGATAGAGTGGTACCTCACAGATGATGTCAAGAAAGCGATGGTGAATATCTGCGCCCTCTGTGGGCGTGACTGTTTTCTAAAGAGGAGGCATCGAAATATCTGGAAAATTCAAACTTTGAAATCCAAAATAAAATTATTGGTGTTGAATATGAAATAATCTGAGGAAGGAACATATAAAGTGTGATTGCGGTGTATTCTCAAGTGAATCATACATACTATGTGCCCACATAAGAGATTCAAGTTAGTTACAGTTGTCTTACGGAAAATTACCGTCAATTGACGACTTCATGATAGTCAATCGACTCGTCATGTATGGTTTTGACATCAATGATCATGAGAGAATGTTGTGAAAAATGGCTCTGCCAATATTCCGCTCAATCCGGGCAGTTTCGAAAAAAAATCAATTAATTCATCCGCGATACTGTATTGGGATAAATTCACTTCATCATTCCAGAATTCAATCGAACGGTTATGGTCAAAATAAAGAAAATACCAATTCATCAAGTAATCGTTTTCTAACCTATCAAATCGTTACTTTGGGCGCCCTAGGCCTTGGTTATTCATTGTATCAATTGAAAGATGAAATTTCGAACCAATTATCAGATAATCTATTCAAAATTGTGCCGAAAGTTTATGCTAAAAGTAGAACTCCTACAGATATTAGCGAAAATCAGAATAAATTTAATTTTATTGCCGATGTTGTTGAAATATCAGCACCATCTGTTGTATACATAGAAATCAAAGATCAGAAGAGGTAAATTCAAAATTGTATAGCTTTATTTGGTAGAAATACAGCATTATTCATGAAAATATGATGTCGATTCATGTTTATCTTCACTGTAACTTCCGTAACTCAAGTTGATTAATATCGAGATAGGCTGGATTTTTTCACAGGTACCCCTGCAACAACGAGTAATGGTTCAGGATTCATTGTTAAAGAAGATGGTTTGATACTTACTAACGCACATGTCGTTATCAATAAACCGAACACACTTGTCAAGGTAAATGTAAGTCCTGACGAACCCTTTTTTCGACCCTGGCGAAATTTGTCCTTTGTAATCCAAAATGTTGATCAAACTTTAATGGTATGTGAGAACTATTAGACCAATTGTTCATTCGTAGGTCAGACTGCACGATGGCAGTACTCATGTGGGCAGAGTTGAAGATGTCGATCTGCACAGTGATTTGGCCACAGTTCGCATTGAAAAGGTTTATATCCTTATGATATTTTCTTTACGACTATTCTAACAGCGACATTTGATCATGAGTCATTCGGATATGTTACCGAATCTCATAATCATTCGTTTTCATTTCGAATAGCGAAGAGCCACTGTATTCAAACTATTTTTTAACAGAAAGATTTGCCGGTGATGAAGCTCGGGAGTTCAGCAAGTATTCGGCCAGGTGAATTTGTAGTTGCAATTGGTTCTCCTCTCACCCTGAGCAATACTATCACAAGCGGTGTTGTCAGCAGTGCTAGTAGACAAAGTGAAGAATTGGGTTTGCATCATAAACATATGGATTATATACAAACTGATGCGGCAATCACCGTGAGTGTTTTTTCCTAAAATTTGATCTAATGAACAACGGATACTATGTTAATACTGCTGTATATAAAAAACTAAAATATGAACAATGAAGAGGGGGATTAAAGAGAGAAATATAACATTCATGAACAGTTTGGTAATTCCGGTGGACCGCTTGTGAATTTGAGCGGTGAAGCAATAGGTATAAATGCTATGAAGGTTACTGCTGGTATTTCATTCGCCATACCAATTGATTATGCGAAGGAATTCTTGATGAAAGCCGCAGAGAGACGTAAAAATAAGAGTTGGTACTCTTTCTTTTATCATAGAATGATTTATACAAATACAGAAAACTAGGATATTTCTCATATTTATTGGTTGAAATATTTTTCAATCATCAGGCGTACCTGGCATGGGACATACTGATGAATATCGAAGACATCGATATTTGGGCATATCAATGTATAGTTTGACACCATCTATGCTCAGAGAATTGCGAGAACGTAGTGACCAAATTTCATCTCAGGTAACTCATGGGGTTTTACTGTATCAAGTTACACCCGGCTCACCCGCTCATCTGTAAGTTGTAAAATTGACTATCATTCGATCAATCGGATATATAAATTATTGATAGCAGCAACAAATTCTTCAATATTTTTATAAATCATTCAACTCCTCAATGTAGCAAAGGCATGATGGCTGGTGATATCATAACACATGTGAATGACGTCTTGGTGATCAAAGCATCCAACATTTATGAGCAATTGGAGAAACCTGGAGCATTAGTCATAACGCTGTTCAGAGGCGAAGAAATTTTGAAAATTCGCGTTGTGCCTGAAGATGTTTGAAGTTACATTTGACGAAGAAAATTTTTAACCAATACTAATTGAATAAAAAATGAAGGTTCGTTTATAAGACAAGTATGTCCGTATCCATTTATTTTCATTTTCCCACCGTATATATTCAATATGTATATTTGTTCCAATGTATCGTTTGCATTTACATATTAAATATAAAACAGGATGCAGACTGTGGGTGGGTGCATCGCGATTACAACTGTATGTATGTGTTTGTGAGTTTTATGACACGCGTGTTGCTGCCAAACGGTACACTAGATGAGGTTGATCCTCGCGAGTGCGTGGGAGTGTAATGTTATCTCACATTTTATTTATCCATTTTTTTTCTATCTCTCTACATTCATTACTTTTATTAATATTATTTTCGTTCTTTTTCTAGATGCTCATAGATAAAATTTTACCGATTCGTTCACACACATATCTTAAATCTGAATCTCATCTGCTCAACATTTTTGTTAGCATTTTTTCGTTGCTCCTTTATTCATCTCTATTCCGGCTGGAATGACTTTGGTGAAGGAGAATAAATATAAATGGAAATAAATATAGTTGAGAAAGTGCACCATGCAAAAAGTAAAATACATAGAGAGCGTGCGCATGTGTATGTTGCGTGTGCGTGGTATCCTCTCGCAGATTGCAATTCGCCTACACGTAAACGTTGAATTCCTGAATTTACATCTTTACCTATATTATATTCACTATGTTCTCTACATATACGAAAGGTGTGAACTCACTTCTATGGCGAACCGGCGAATTCATGAAGCAATGTATGGAGAGAAAAATTGATGTGTGAGAAGTAATTTCACAGAAATTTACATTTAATTTTGGTCAGGTGGCTCGATCGTTTCCATCATCTTTTTTGCAATTTTATTCAAGTGAAAAAATTGAAATATACTCAGGCTTGGATCATTTTCAATCACCAAACTCTTCTCATCATATTTGGAACGAGTCTTTAACAAATAATTTCGTCGGTTATCAAAAAAAATTGAAGGAAAATCGAATGACCATGCTAAAATCTGATGGACATCATGTTGAGTATGAAGAATCATCTTGTAATGAATTCAATGATTATTCCCCACGATATACAGTTCAATGTCAGCCATATAGAGATTGTGTATTGTACAATCTCTAATTCATATATTTTTCGTTGATGTTTTGTTTCATCAGCATTAAAGGGATTCAGGGAATGGTCGGTATGTAATGGTGGTGCGTGTGCGGCTACTACAGTTATGGTGATGCTCATGAAAGTCGAATAAAGCGCGCGTAAGCGTTGTGCGTTGTCCTCCTGTGACATGGTGGGTGATCGAGTGGCTATTGGCAGCAATTTTTTTGCATTAAATATCGCAGACGTTTCATGTCCATACAATTGTCCTGACTGGTAATCGGCAATGCCAATGTCATGCTCTAACTGGTAGGACAATGAATAAAAGAACTTGTAAGTATATGGGTATGTACTTATATAAGAGCAAGGAACACATGGGGAGAGAAAAAAAGTGGCAGATACAGAGGTGGAGCAAGGAGAGAAAAGTAGAAACAAAAAATGAAAATTCCTGGTTCAACTAACGTGGCAATGAACTCGCGAATGGTTATGAGATTAGATCGTTGGGTGTTATGGTGGCATGGATGGAAACTATATCCCAATAGGTATGTAAAGCTGATTCCTTCCTTCAATGCACTAGCACGCACGCACGCGCGATCTTCATAGCTCCATATAAATACTCGACGGCGAATACCTCGTATAAACGACTTTAACCATGCACTCTTGTTCCAGCAAAACTCGTTCCTTGTCATTTTTTTCTTTCTTTCGTTTTTTTTTTTTTTTCAGCTATGCCGAAGGAAGTTACGTGGTACTGATGCTCGTAACGTGTGGGCGTAACAGATGCCCTGAGCATAGATGGACTGTGAAAAAGACAGTGACAAAGAATTATACTTTCCAACTCTTTGACTGATATTCGACGAGGACCATTTTTTGTATCGACAATGAGAACATGCATATGTTCCAGATGAATGAAATATTGAAATATTTCCCTGCACATCATTAGTGTATGTGGCAATATGAATCCATTGCGCCAACAAATCATTGATTAATGATTGTCCATAAATTATGTCAGAATGTTTGAATGATTAACGAAATTCTCTAAAACATTTCGATTCGAATGTAAACATTCAAAAATAATTCTGACTTGAGAATTAATTACTGCAACTAGAGAATGATGAAAATTTATTCGTCATTATAAGAACTTTTCTTCTTTCATTTCTGAAAAGTTCTATTGAAGTTAATTACAAAAATTTTAATTTAATCATTGACAATATTCAAACAACCATCCAACTATTTCCATGTCATTGTTCAAGAAGTAGAATGAGACAAGAGAAAAATTTTCACAGCGACACCAGATTGCCCTCATACATTATTTGACAAATTATTCAAAATTGTGCAGAAGAGCAAGTGAAGCGCAAGTGTGGTTGAATAATTGCATATTCTATATACGGTATTCAAAGCGTTGTATTTGATGTAAATACGTGACGTGGAGTTTGAGATGATGCCATGGAGGTAGAGAGTTTTAGTGCCAATGTCAAATCCAACGCAGAGCACCTACGTGATCTATTGTTCATTATGAATTGCTCGACATGTGTGAGTAACGCCAATGGAATTACGTGTCTATTGGTATATAACTGATTTTGACGATGGTAGTCTTGTCTATTATTGCTAAATATGTATCTACATATAAATTTGGGTAATATACACATTGTATTGGTGTAATACTACGTCAGAAAATAATCAATCAACATATTGTTTACTCGAGAATATATCAGAAAATCTTTTCATAATTATTCAATTGATACACCAACTCAATATGTTCATGAATCAATACAGCAATGCAGTTCTTATCACTTCAAAACTCCAAACAAAAAAAATTTTCCCGTTCAATTATTATTCATTCGCCATTCCAACTTCTTCAAATGTGTATAAACTTTTTGCTTCCACATATTTCAGATTGTAATCCAGATTTATCAGTGAAATAAAAAAAGGGACAGAGTGGATGAAAAGAAGGATCGAAACAAGGGAAAAAAAAATAAAAAGGAAATGATAATAAAATAACATTACAAGGAATGGCGCGAAATGGTTATATGCAAGGGAGGAATAATAAAAATCGATTGCAGGAGAAAGAGGAATATATCGACAGAGAGTGCGGCAGCTCGTGCTGAAAGCAATAAACTCTGATTTATCGAGGTGAAAATCGAACTCTGGGTGATTTGTGGTCACGGAGCCGCTATAAGACAGTGAATATATATCCCATAGGGCCCAAGATCGCGAGGAAACGCGCGCGCACGCGTGTGTACGAACCATTTATTTATATATATATTTATATGTACATCCGCGAAGGGTGAAGGAGTGAAGAGAGGGAGGCATGTTAAGACGCTGAACGGCGATTGGGGCCTGAGCATCCGGCCAATCCTATATAAGAGAATGTTGCAAGTTATTTCCTCGACTTATTTGCACTTCGTTGCTCGCTGTGTATCAATAGATAAATTATAAGTGCTATAATATTATTAAATATTAAGTGTGTCACTTTTATTTACTGTTTCATATAAAGTGTTCAATTAATTTCTCACATGATTACTGTGAGTATATTTTATTCCATTAAGCTCATAGTGATAATTAACAGATAAAGATTAAAGTCTATTAAGTGATTGGATATTATCAGGTAGCTTTTACGTGTGTAGAATTTTATCTTGTAAGTAAATATGATGGGATCGATTTCATTCGAGAAAATAGTTTATGACACGATATTTGAATGAATTTTGCTTTATCAAGATTGAGTAACTCGAAGCTCAGGTCAACAATTGGATTTTTTTTTAAATATTTATTGATGATATGAAAGTCCATTATGGGAAAATAATCAGTTGAATAGCTACGTTAGTGGTTTGGAGAGAATAATAATAAGCACAGAAGGTTTGCGAGGACGACTGACTCATTGTGGTATTCTGAAGGGTTGGAGTGTGAATGATGGTATTCTAGATCACTTCATTTCACTTGACTGGTCAATGAGCCTTGTGCTCTCCAATCGTTGAGATTTTAAAAATTCCTAGAGTATACTATATGGTGATCTCAAATAGGAATGTTTAGTATGATTCCAGGAATTGTGTGATAAAAATGTGGGATGTTCTTGGTCAATTCATAGATTGATGTCGACGAAGGAAAATTGAAATAGTTTTAATTATATGGGGAACTACCCCATTGGTGAATTTTTTTGAATCAATCACTCTTTGTTTTTTGGTGTCTTTATAAAAATAGAACCAAATTTCCATTGTTTTTCCGTCTTATTTTTTACAGATTATTTCTTTACTCAGCCTTTTTGGCTCGACAGTATTATGCTCTCCAATATGGCCTGGTGTACAATATCACAATCAAAATGCTGCTGGTTCATACAATTACGGATATCGAGGACCTCATCATGCGAAAGTGGAAACGAGAACGAATGGGATTACTCAAGGGGGTGAGTTCGTTGAATTTATTCACAATCTCCAATGAGAAAATCCAACGGAGAACATCGATTGTCTTTTGATGTGATGATGTGATTTAATATGGTAGCATTTTGATGACACTTATGATGTCTATTTGAAAATAAAAAAATGTTCGTTAACACTTTCAGGATATTCTTACGTGGACGCTAATGGTATATTACAAAGTGTAGCATATACAGCTGATGACGTGAATGGATTTCGTGTTCGTGCAAGTAATCTACCACAACACCCGGCAAATTCATTATTATCAATAAATGAAACACCACAAGTGGCGAACACACGTAATCAACAACTAAATCAGTATGAGAAAACAAAACTTCCAGTTAACGATGTGCAAAGTAATAATGCTGGGAGTGATAAATTGATCAGGAATCCATATTTATTGTCACGTGAAGAAGCCATTGGTATTAAAATTCCAAAACCAAATTACCTTACCATGTCAACAGCCTCAACATCTGCAGCTCCAATGTCACAGTATTCACCAATAGGTGGTTATGTACCAGCTACAGCTCCAATTGTCTTCCCAGTTCCCTATAGACTTGTGCACAGCTCACTTCGTCATACTCAAGATTCTTTGGGACAATATGACTACAGTTATGCTGGTGATACAAGCGCGAAGAGCGAATCAAGATCACTGGATGGTACAACAAGAGGTGCTTATAGTTACATTGATGCAAATGGATTGCTCCAACAAGTTCACTATATCGCTGATCACAATGGATTTCGTGTTCTTGCAACTAATTTACCTGAAGCTTGATGGAGTTAGTCCCCTCGAATTTATCATATTCACGTTTAGCCATCTTCTATTTGCATATCAATCTATCATTATTCATAATTCATTGTGATCCACTGAGAAAGGGAACGTTTCTTTTTCATAGGGGTTGATGATATACTAACTAAAACAACTCATTCGATTATTTTTATGAACTATCGTCATACTTACAAATGTTGTTAAATATTTTTTCCTATCAACATTTAAAAAACAAATCATCAATCAATGAGATGAGAATAGTAAGTAAAATCAATTGTCCAACCCTTATTAAAAAAAATGTCAATTTTCTCGAACATAAACCGTTGATGGAATATTGCGGAATAATTGAATGCTTTTTGAGTTGGTTCAATGCAAGGATTATATCCAACACAAAAGGTAAATGAACGTACACTCGACTCGCATTCATCGGTCGTATATTAAATTTTTTCGAATAATCTAATGATAATCATATATTTATCTACACATGAATGCATCATCGAACTAATGATATGAATTAAATATTCTTTGATTTTACTGATTTGTTCTGGTACATTTCCTCTCTTTTATATCACATTTATCCTCCAATCACGTTGGGATAATTGGGAAAATGCATACTCACATACGAATATGTATACATATATATGGTATACATTATGCAAATGTATTGAGTGAGCATTCAAATAGGAGTGAAATTACACCCCATTAGTGTTAAGGATTTAAATGCAAGTTGTCGCATTCACTCTAACTTTTTTCCCATTCATTTTCTCTTCACTGCATGCAAATATTCCAAGTATCACTGTTCATATTCAAAGTAAGTGGGAGAAATCATTATAAAGTTAATGAAATATAGCAAGTGAGATATAAATAAAGGTAACTCATAACTGAGAGGAAGGTATGAAAAAGCTAAAAAATAGCCCTTGAAATACATCACAAGCATCATCATGATTAGTTTAGTAGTCATCGCATTATTTTTCTCATAAAAATCAATCCCACCACTTACCTGTGTAAAATAGATTCACGTGTATATGAAAATTGTGGATGCATCACTATGGAAACCTAAGCGATAAATCCATTATGTAAAACGCAAACATTTATTCCAATCTCATTAACACAGCAGTTGGTATATTCATTGATGGTACCCACGATCATATTTAACGTTACATTAATTTTTTCGATTATTTTTCCCACGATATGATTTGCATTAATTTATTTTAGTGTTGCAACATTCACAATATATTTCCGAATTTACGTGGAGTAAAGTGAGGGAATTCATGTATTTCGAACATGTATTTATATTTATTCTTGTTTTTCATCTACATATTCTTTCATTCTCTTCGGATTTTTATTTGTTATCTATATAGTTATTTTTCTGATATTCATTTCATTTTCGTAAACATTGGCGTAATAATAACGCACGACAATGTGCGTAATGCATAGCGTAATACTTTTTTTTTGTCTTTTGATAAACACCACAATAATACATAGTCATAATTATATACACAAATATAATTACAATACTCTTTTCTCTTCGTCACTTTCATAAATATTTTTATATACACATGGAGATTGGAATTCATTTTTCGCGATAGACACACAGGAGCCATTTACTATGATGATTTCCTTGTCATTATTATATCTCAGTTCTTTTATATCAGTATCGACATTTATGTATT
>JABMBR010005163.1:0-17751 GCA_018881525.1 Meteorus sp. PSUC_FEM 10030008
TATATATATATGTAGATGTTTTTAAGGGGTGTGTGTGTAAAGGGGTGGGTTTGTGGAGAGACCGCACCAGCAGCCAGTGCGTCGTCAGCCTCCGCAACGTTCTCATCTCAATATCGACGCTCACGTTTAAACTTTCTTTATTTTCTCTACTCATACGAATATTTTTATTTATTGTTTATCATTTTTATTTATTATTTCAGATAGTTTTAAATATTTTTCATTATGGGGTTCATCAATTTATTATGAACAAATTAATGGTAATGGAAAAAATTTGTTGTTAGTTTGAATTTAAATTGTCCAATGGTTGCGCGAGAAATTATTTCGCTGATTTGTTGCATCGGTTGCGTTGTTTTAATTAATTATTTTTCCATTTATTTAATACACTGGGAATGGATACGTTGAGGGAACTTGTTAATTGTTTTATTTGTTAAGTAATGAGGAACGATAATCGAAACAAAAATGCGGCAATAATGAAAAAATTATTCGAAATGTTGAAAGACGATTTGACTGAAATTTCAAATTTATTTCTTCTCTTTTTTTATTGTTATAAATAATTCATTTTTCAATTTCGATGAATAATTGATCAATTGGACATTTTGAAATTGTTTATAAAATTTTTATTTGTTAATTTTTTATTGAAAAATTATGCGAATGGACAGACGATTTATTCAATTAAATTTTTTATTTTCAGAGAAAATTGCTTATCAATTATTATTGAATAAAATATTGTGGTGTTGTTGAATATGTTTATAGTGATATTGAGAACAGAAGTAGCAGAATAACATCGAGGACAAAAATACGCGGATGGAAATTTTATATAAGGGATGAGCAAACAATTTTATATATTCAGAAAGTTTTCGTGAGAGAAACTTTTGCAATCTCGTGGTCACGCATCACTAGAGTACTTGCAGTACTAAATTTAATACTGAAACAATATCCTATTGTAGACTGTTTATTATTTGTTTATTTAATTACCCGACTGCATGAAGAAGAGAAAAAAATTTGGGTTGAATAATTTTGTGTATGCCAAGTGTTACGAGTTATTTGAATGAAGTTCAATGGGTGAAGTGAAACATCATCGAGTGAAAGAGAAATTAAGGTAACAACAATTCTTACCAACAATAAATAATTAATAATTATTTCTTCGATTCTTCATTTGATAAGTTGTTTATTTATTTATCATAATAATTATTTCATCGAGTATTTGATGATACCACACACGAATTTATTCGAAATCAATTCAGCATTGATCCATTGATATATCCAATCGTTGATTTGATCTCAATTTCCTTCAGAAAGTATTTAATTATTTTTAAAATACACCCGCTTGTCACTTCTGGAAATGTGTACTTCCGACTATAAAGAACTTTTTGAAATAAAAAATGAAATTTAACCGAGGTCAATTGAGATTAGGGTTCTTGAGATATCGAATCAGCCAGTGATCATTCAAATATAAACAATCGATCGTGATTTCATAATTCCACAAATGTTGTTATAATTACAACAATTTTCCAGATATTCGAAAAATTCTTTCACGTATCTAACCGAAAATGACAAAAGAAAATAGTTGAATGGAGAAAAATGATGAATAAAAATTTGCTGCTATTATTTAATAGAAATTCCTATCGAATGTTGCTCTCTGCTGTTATTTATTTGTTATCACTACTTTAATTATCGCTACTCATTTGGCTTATTTATATCCATTATCGTGCAGTCGAATAAATCGATATGTCTCGTTATACATTCGATGATGACCTCTTCCATTTTGCTTGTACGTTGTTCTATATATCGATAGAAAGCAATTAAATGAACATGGTCTGGCTGACTTCCTGTGCCATCGAGGCAATTTGGTCGATACTACTTCCGCAAGCTTCATCGCTTCATACTCAAGACTAGCAAAATTTTCCGCTCTTACTCCCGCTCCCCAAGAGAATATTATCATTGACTTGGAGAACTTTAACCCCTCAATACTCAGCACCATCCCCTGCGTCACAGCACATTCACCTCCGAACTCTCCATCATTTTTCTTCATTTCAAATAAATAATTAGGGTGGAATTAAAATATGAGTGATTTTGACTCGTATGACGCATCTAGGGGTGGAAAATAAGGGTTGATTTTTCATTTAAAAAATCAGTTTCTTCAATTCTAACTGGAAAATTTATGAGATAAATCAAAATTATGCAAATGACATCACTTTCAACCCTTAAGAATTTTCTGAAATGGAATTAACAACCCCCCAAAAATCGTAAATCACGAAAAAAAATTTCCCCATCACTTCTATTCATCTCACTCATGAACACAATATGAAAAAGTTGTGTTCTATACGTGAACTTGCATTTTAACGTTGCAATTTCCGGCCACTTCTCAAGCCCCTCATTATTACGCCCACCATGAAATGACCCAGGAGAATAGATTATGAAGGTAGGGTGAAAAAAGAAAAAAAATGAACGGGTTCATGTAGAAGAGGTGGAAAAGGGTGTACAAAATAAGCATCAGCTTCACGTGTCCAGTAATTTCATCGTGAACTCTTGGCACGAGTCTTCCTACATCCACTGCGCGTCGCTTATCCGCTTAAGTGCACATAACCGGTCGCAAGACCGGAATGTATATAGGCCACCCCCCAAAAAAAACAAGCAGAAGGGTAACAATAAGAATAATTTAAAAAAAAAACAGAACTGTTAAATTCCTGACAATATTTCTTTCGTTATTTTATTTTTGTTTCTCTGCTAAAAGTGAAGCTCTCTGCATTAAATTTCATTATTGCAGCTCCTGTAAAAGTTTTTTTGTATTTATTTTTATTTACACTCCATCTCTGTGAACATCCCCTGCGTTAAATTGCTCCGATGAGGGAAGTGGAAGTGTGAATTGGATGAGAAAAATAGACGAGAGATTTTTTAAAGTTTCTTCTATTTTGTGGTGATGAAAGATGTTGAGATTTTTTTTTTTATTAGGGATCTGATTGCACGGGATTAATTCAATGTTCAAATAGCCAAGGGTTGTACATTGAATGCGTATTTTATTGACGGGGGTAAATTGTTTGGAGAATGTTTAATTGCGTGGGAATCAAAGTTGGAATTGGAGACGATTGAAGAAAGCAATTTTGAAGGCGATGAGAAAAGTTTCAACAATTTTACGGATAGTGAGGGTAATGTAGATGTATGTATAGGGGTGTATATAGATTCTTAGTAAATAGGGAAGAATTGTTTTTGAAAAGTTTTCATATGATTGCGCGAACAATTAACGTTGAAATGAAAGTCGATAAATTATTAAATTGACTTCAATAGAAAAGTTTTTCACGTTACATTTCTTCATGGGAAGAATTGTATTTTTCATTGTATTTCTACGGGGTTTTCCTCTGCAATAATTCTAGTTCATGCCATAGACAGTTTTGTAATAAATCGAATGCAATTTGTTGAGTGTCAATTGTGTTTAAAGCTTGCGAGATATCAGATCAGCAAGTGAAAAAATAACTTGTGGAGTTGGATGTGCTTAGACATGTTTGAAACATGAAATGAAAACTGTTCCAACTTTTGCATTTTCAACGATTGCAGAAAATTTCTTTTATGTGTTCAATCTAAAGTAATTATAGAACTCGAGAAAAATTAGAGGGCGGTCAATTCACCTATAGAAACTTTGAAAGTACCCTCGCAATTGACAAGTCGTTGAATTAACTGCGGAGATTTCTTTGATACATTTTAACTATTTTTCTTCGTTTTTCTTTTGTGATGGGGATTGTTGAGGCAGTTCAGGAAAATTATTGCGTTGAATCACAGTCGTACTCACAGGATATCTTCAAAATATGCAGAAAACACAAAGTTGGTGTAGCGAATGTGTTTCCTTGTTTGAGAATGGAAAAGAATTTCAGAGTTCTCGTTTGATGGAAATCTTTTATAGCGTTCGACCGGAATGGAATAAGGAGAATGGGTTGGGAAAAGGTGGAAAATAGGGGTTGAAAAGGACAGGACAGGGTGAAAAGCCATTACGTGACTTCTTGCTGGTACAGTCCATCGGAAAAGTCAGACTTGAAGGAAAAAAATATAAAAAAATGAAATTTTCTATTTTTTCCCTTCATTTTCATTTGCAACGAATCCAAATGGGAAAAATTTCTACAAATTTTAATTATGCATGGCAAATACGTTGTGTTTCTTTCTTCAATTTCTCCATCTCTTCCAATTATATAAAAATGGGGTTGGAATGAATTTACATGTGTGCGAATAATGTGAAGATTTTATTTTGTTTCTTCCACATGAAGTTCGTTATTTCATGTTTTTACAATTTTATTCCTTACTACAACTGCTCTACATTGTTTATAATTATTATTTTGTCATATTACAAAGAGGGTAGAAAATTAAACATGGAGACGAATTTTTGATGAATAAATAAATAGAACATTGCAGACTAAATTGAAAGGGAGAACATTTTTTCTTCGTTCCTCTTCAATTTAAATTATGGCAAAATTTTTGTTTCTCATATGAAAAATTTGTTGCAAATCCATAAAATTATTTAATAAAGTTTATTCGTGCACGACAGAGTGAACAATACAACAGAGAATGAACCAACAGTGGAGAAATATACGACAATGAATGAAAAATTGTACTGGAAATAAACATGAGGAGATGATAGAGAAGTAGAAAATCTTCTGTCAATAAATTCACCCTGAAATGGTAATAAAAATTGCATCGCTCTGTTCTATTTATTTGTACTGTGACTTGAACTATCCCATGGGGGGTAAAAGTGATGAATACTAAACAAATATGTAGAAACCTGGTTAATAAATAATTAAATCCCCTTTCAAAAAGTCGAATAAAAATAAATCAACATGGATAAAACTTTCTTTTCTTGACGACAGACGAATAAAACAACCCTTGGATATTTTTTTTTATTGTCGTTTGTACCCGCATAAGTATCACAGGTGGTTGATCCAGCCCCACATTCCATTGTCCATCTGTCTCTTATCGTTTTATCCACTCCCCTGTCTTCTTTACCTTATCTCACTGACATTTTTTTTTATTTCTTTTCATTCCCTATTTTCCACCCTCGAGAAAAAAAGATGGACACAGATCCGCGTTAAATTTAAAGCAAGAGAGTTTCACCACCATCTTCCACATCTTTTTTTTTTCCCCTTTTCTATACGTCATTCTACCCTTCAACCCCTGAGACCGGAAGTGAAGAGACAGAAAGCAGAGAAAATAAAATAAAAGTAAAGGGAAAAAATGAGAAAAAGAAAATGCGGAAGACCAGTCAATTTTTTTCTACCTCGTTTCCACTCTTTTTTTTTCCATTCCTGTTACAGTTGTGACATTCGGGGGGTTGGAAATAGACATTTGTATAATTCAACCCCTGAACAAGATTAATTTTTTAAATGACAACGAACATGAAATAACACGAATGCGATCGTGATTTTTTTCCATGTCTTCTACATTTATGACAAAAAACTTCTCATTTTTTATTTTTCACACTTTTCTCAGTAGGTTCACCAACCCCTAATCCACCATTCCAATTTCACTGTCACTAGATTCGACCATATATTCATGGTGTATGTGAAAATCCATTCGGATAAAACGATAAAAATTGGAGACATTTTCTACAAACGTAAAGAAAAAATTGTGAAAAAAAAATTGAGTCACCCCCATTTTTTGCTACTTTTTTTTTCCGTTGAACGATCGTAAGTTTTATCATGAGCAGAAAGGATGAAAAAAAAATGAAATAAAATGAAAGGATTTTCAGTGTATAAAAACTAAAAGATCTTCATCATCACTAGAAAATGAAAGAGACCCACAGCACCATTTTTACCTCGTCACTTTACATTTTTTTCTTTTCTTCTCATTCCTTCCTTTTTCCCTCCCTCTATATCCACAAGTTCCTCTAGATTTTTATTTGTCTATTCAAACGAATGATATTATGTGGGGTTGGAAAATGGGATGAAAGAAAATGTTTACTTTACACATTTTCATTGTGATTTTTATTTGATATATTTTCCTTTCCCATTCACACACAATCGAGAACTATTTCCATCATTTTTCCTACACCCCCGAGTGTTATATTATTATCAAATAGTCGATCGTGAATGAATAACACGGAAATGAACGATAAATAAACAAAACGAAAAATCTAAGGGTGATAAATATTTCCATTTTTCATTCTTCCATTGTAGAATTTCTTTGCTCTTCTTTTTCATTCTCCCCACGCAGTTAATCACATTCTACCCTTATTCAGTATGACACCTTTAACAGTAATATAACACCATTCATATTTTCATCCACATGAATAACAAACCAGAAGAAAAAAATCGAAAAAACAGCAGGGAAAATAATTATAAACAAATTCCACCCAATTTTTCACACAGAATTTTACTTCTCTCTCAATCCCAACCCTCTCGAGGATTAAATTTTCATCCACTTGTCAATTTGTACGACATAATACCTCATAAAACAAAAAAAACGTGAACAAATATTCTCCACCAAATTTTTATTGCTGCCTCGTTTTATTTTACAGTTTTTTTCGTGTCAATTTTTCTTTTTTCTTTTTGCAGACTCATGCTCGTTTTTTTTTTCCTTTTTTTTTTAGTTCGACGCCCTTAAGAGTTATATTTCGTACAACTTGTCCCACGGGCGACGTTCACAGACTCTTATATGGCGTCCCTTTTACGACCCTGTGAAAAGGAACTTCAATATATACAACATCGATATAGATATATAGAAAATACGAAATGTCTTTGTATGTACTTCGACATTCATGACTCTTCTTTTCTACAGTTGGAAGAAAGTCACGTGATCTTTCAACCCTTCTATTTCAAGATTAAATTCACATCTAACTTCTTTTCCCGAAGCAGAATGTAATATATAAAAAAAATAAACACAAAGAAGTAAATAATGATTGGCTGGAAAAAAGAGTTGTCGATTCGTGAATAAATTCATTAAACTTTGCACTAATGGAAAAAATATAAATTTGTGGTGTGCTGCATTGGTCCTAGTTCCGGGTGTAGACGATTTTGTAAGGAGTCCAACGCATTTTTATTCGATTGAGTTGGTCCATAACTTCCTGAGATTTCGTATCAGCCAGTCGCGAAAATATTTTTGTGATGAATATGTTTTATCTTCGTTTTCAATAATTCTTCGAAGTTGATAACAAATAATCGAACTATGTGTACGAAAGCAAAAATGTCGATCGGATGTGTATCAATTCCGCCTTTCTATTCCTCTTACGATTCAACAAAAGGGAGATAACAATTTGTAGAGAGACGGGTGAATAGAAAAAAAAAAAAATAAAGAATGGAAATGGGAATGAAATATAAAAGAAAAGAAAAATTCAACGCCATTATGTCCTAACGACTATCGTAAGTCCTAAAAAGGTGGATAAGAGAGGGTGATTCTACCCTTCTCCACATTCATATATATATCTATATATAAAACCACCCCATTATTCCATTTCATCAATGAGAAATATATTTCTCTTTTTTTTTTCTTCGTATCCATTCTCAATCATGAGGTTTCTGTGATTCTGAGATAAAAATTGATGTGAATCGTATTTGAATAAATGTCCCACATTGATTTATAAAAAATTGTTCTGTACGAACATCTGTGTCAGGGCTCGTTAAAATTATTTCCAACTTCCCCGTAATTTTTTCGCCCTCATTTGATACATGAGAAATAGGGGAAAAGGAACTTTGGACTCGTTTACAAATTCATTTTGATGAATCTGCGAAATAATTTTTGATTTTCATCACAAAAATTGTTACTCTCGCTGTAGAAAATTATTTAGGGGTGGGAATTTATTCATTTTTGTATGAGGATCATTTTGGGATGGATAAAAAAATTTTTATCGCCCTCATTGTTGTAAGAAAATGAGCAGACAATCAATTCATTGTTGTTGTCTCATAAAATATAAAATTCGTCATTTTCATTCAATAGTTCGAATTTATTTCATTTTATTATTTGAATAAGTGACGACAGAGTAAGTTTTGACTTGTGTAAACTTCGCTTATGTGACAAAGTTTCAGTTTCAAGTTTCGTCTCCTGATACTCAACATAGAGGAAACGATGATTGGTTAAAGGGGTTGGGGGATGGTAAAACTGACATACTGTTATATACACATGTGTTTATAGTTGGTGGTTGAAGTGAAGTGTGCCACGATATGCTTATCATGCTTGAATTAATTCTGTCAAACAGTTATTGATATAACAAACGTGACAACAAGAAAATTCATGCAAGAAATATTCACCGTCGTTATCACAACGTTCCAAATTAATTCCCGGGTTAATTTAATCCATCCAAAATATTATTCTGTGACTTATTATCAATCTGAAGGGACTGAATGTTTCATTATCTCAATATTAGAAGGAAAAAAAATTAATTTCCCCATCCATTGAAACATTTCACACAAAATTCGGAACAATCAAGTCAATAAATGAACTTTTGTTTATCAAGAATTAACGAGAATATTTTTCTTGTGATGGTTCATACGATGAATATCATCAATCCACACAATTAATAAGAAATGATCCCACCCCATTACGAAACACCCCCTTCGAATAACAATTACAAATTCAGCTCATTTAATTATCCCCCGCTATTACGAAATCTTTAATTAACTATTCTGCTCATGTTCCTCCTCAGTTCCAGATGTCTACAATTAAATTTCCGTTTTATTCAATTCGATATTTCATTCCTGTACACATTCACACAGAAAATAAATTTGATAGAACAAAATGGGAAAATAGCAAATTCCTAGACATTTAGTTAATACGAAAAATCGAAAGTTTCTCTCATTTGTTTCCGAAATTGTTTTCATATTTGAAGAGACAGATGTTAAATTAAATTAATTCACACCAACAATTTGAAAATTGATATTCAATTGTTATTATTATTATTTTATGATGATTTGTAGAAGATGTGCAGTGGCCTGCGGGAAGTTTTAATTATTATTCACTGCTGACGAGTTTCCTACCACGGCCTCGTTAACTGCCCCCTCATTATTCGTTTCTCGCATCAACTACCCTCCATGATATTCGTTCTCGTACAACATTTCATGTTTTCTCTTCTATTTTACTGATTTTTTATTCTCATTAATTTATTTATGTTGAGCTACTCTGCAAATGCAACTGTTGTTATTTAATTATCCGATTGATCGTTAATTTGTGTTTTTTTTTGCATTTCAGATGTCATGAGGGTTGAACGGGTGAATTCGTGTTCAATACAGACTGGAATATTTTTGGAATTGAAGGGAAATCAATTAGAGAAGGGAAAATGATGGAGACCAATTGGATTGTTGTATTGAAAATTGTCGAACAATAAAAGAGGAGAAAATGTTGATAATTGTTGTGATGAAAATTTTCAAGCAATTCAATTCCGGTTTATGCATTGAAGGAATCCATTTGCCCCAGGCGAATTTACAGGGATGATTTTGCAAAATAGAGATCGGCTCCCTCGAACGAAAATATTACGTGGTAAGAAATATTTTATGCTTGATGAATAAATCCTGATTTTTTATTATTCATTTTTCGTTATGTTTTTTCAGTTAATTGGAAAATGTTGCGGTGGATTTCAAGAATTACAGAAGTCACCGCAATAATTGAAGTTGTGGAAAGAAATATTTTATAGCAATGGAAGAAAAGTTTCATGAGAATAAATGAATGAGTTGATCAAAGATTGTTCAATTGGTCATTTGATTGATTAATCGTTTGATTGATTGGAATTGAGGTGACATCGTGAAGAAATTCGTTGGGATTCAGGTCAAATAATGATAGATCATCAGCAACCAACATTATTGCCACCAGCACTGAACAACAGTAGCTGTTGGCCTGATGGCTCGATAAAAATGATTTGGACAATGCCATCACCAGGACAGTTAATCAGGGCTGCATTAATTTTTTTTCTTAGTTTTGGAATTTTATTTGCTAATTTATTAGTCATTTGTGTTATAAATAGTCGTCGTTACAGTAAATACATCCACGCACAAGTGAGTTTCTAATAATAAAGTTGAATTTTTTTTAGTTGTCTGGATGGAACATGACTGTGGAATTTTTTGATTTCAGCCAAAATATTTATTAACGAGTTTGGCCAGTAATGATTTAGCTATTGGAGTTCTGGTGACACCATTTGGATTTTTACCAGCTGTCTATGGTTGTTGGCCATATGGTGAAGTCGTTTGTCAAATTCAGGTGATTGTTTAAATTATTTGTTGAATATTCAAAAGGATCGGAGGATTTCCAATGGAAGAAAAATGTTTTCCACAATTTTTTGCTCAACAATTATGAAAAAAAAGGATATGAATAACGAATTCTCTCGAGACATTTTCATTGCGTCATAATAAATTGGAAAAACATTTTTAATTATCGTGAAAATTGATTCACGAAAAGAAAAAAAATCAGGCATGTGAATTATTGTACATCTCGTCATTCCATTCCGTCTATATTTCCCCAGAGCGACAACACCCCTATCATTAAACCACCCTAAAAAAAAAAAACCAGAATGAATGAACAATTGTGTTCCAGAAATTGTCTGAAATAATTCCCAACAAAATACAAAATTAATTCCACCATTCCTCTACATTTTTCTTCTCAACCCGGCTTTTACCACCCTATTAAATATTCACATTCCCTAATGGAGTGTGGGATAATACAGTGAACAAAATAGCCACCAGAAAATTTTAAACTTTAAAAATTCCCCTTTTGTTCTTCTTCATAATTCAACGTTGTCTCTATCATTCAAAAATCCCATCATCTTCCTCCAAATTTACAACACCAAATTCTTACTCCATGAATTCACATAAACCTCCAATGGCTGACCTATTTCCATAAAATAAATAAATTATCCATTGTCAAGTATATAAATAACAGAATAAATTACATATTTATCCACTTGTTCTTTTTATTTCTGGCAGATCGTGAAGCAAAATACAATGCCAGTATATCCCACTATTATTCGGTCAGACAAACTATCCCCTCAATAACTACACACACATATACACATACACAGATATGAAAGTGTGAGAATATGGCGGAAGTTATATATTTCTACGAATTCGTTTCAAGGACGTGTTCCGTTTCCGCTGTATGAACATACATTTACCCAGATATCGTTGAAAATCATTTTATTTTCCTTCATTTCGTTCAATTTTTTTCTCATCCTTTTACGTTTGGCATTGAACCAAAAATTTAAACCGTGTGAATTACGTTTGAAATAAAATATTAAACTGCCCATTAGGTAGATAAATATGTCGATGTTATTGTCTCACTACGTAGCGAATTTGCTTCTGTTTACATTCGTAGTCGACTCTTTGTTCACATTCTTTTGTATTCACTGAGGTGGTATCGGTGATTTCTGTTGTGTATATTGAAAGCCGCATTCGTTGTAGGTTGAGCTGTACACGAAATTGAAATAGAAATCGCATTTCAGTACGTGAACGCGTTGTTGCCAATGCGCATCGTAGCGCTTCATGTGGATAAGAAAATTGTTAATTAACGATTTAATTAATTATTACTTTGTATAGATAAACTTGTAGGGGGTGTGAATTTTTGTAGGAAATTGTTGGTCATTTTGGCAAATTAACAAGGATTTCAGTGGACTAATTTGTGAAAGTGAATTTTAGGTGTTTGTGAAATGAATGTGCTTGTGTGTGTGAGTGAGTTTGCTGAGCGTTTATCAGCTCTAAATGTCTCCATATTTAACATATGCACACCCTTACTATCACGAATAGCAAAAGGGTGGACGAGCGAATTGAACGTTGCACACATTCAATTACTACGACAATTGAGTATAGCAGGGTAGTTTTATTAAATAATTATTTCAATTCATTATTTAATTAATTGACCAATGAATCAGTTAGTTCTCATGTTAATAAACTGAGATGAATAAATGTGAAAATAATTGGAAATAAAATTTTTATTTAAAGGAATTTCATCAATTTTTGTTCTCTTTGTTACAGGCTTTGTTACGTGGTGCATTAACGCAGCAGAGTGCGGTAATTCTCGTTTGTATGGCGATCGATCGATACGTCTGTATGTTACATCCACATCGTTACCATCGACATTCGTCGAAAAAAGTGAGTTGGATTTATCGATTCACTGAGTGTCCGATTTCTCTAAGTTGTCTTGTTGGATTGTTTGAAGATTATCACAAATGTGAAAACAGTCAGTACTGAAATCATCTCATCGTCGTAATTGTTTTTCATTATTCATATGTTAACACAATACAAATTGAATGCACGAAAACCACAAAACTTCATATTATCAACTGGCATTCTCTACAATTATTTTCACCCAAATTCCTCTTCATTCCACCATTCGCACTGTAAATCATTCAATTTCATTTTATTTTATTTTATTTATCCATATTTTTTGTTCCATTTGGGTTAATATTTATGACATTGAGTGATGTATTTATGGGAAAGTTAGAGACAGTTAAACGCGTTGAATGCAGTGGCTTTGAAATATATTCCTGTATTGTGTCCATGTAAACTGTCACAATTTCATTTTTTTTCCACATTCGTATGTTTGAATTTATTTTATTCCATTTTATTTCATTCACGTTTCTCTTATTTTCCCTTCATTCTCCACTCTTCCTCTTCCTTCATTTTTTTTTTACTCTCTCAATTACATTATTTATTTTCCTATTGCTGTTGCGATGATGGCCGGACGAGTACTTTTGGTTTTATTATCGATTGGTAGTGACGTGGTTGAGTGCAAATTATGGGAATATCGCTGGTGACCTTTAATGGCAAAATCACTTTAAGACACGGATTATTAAATTATAGGGGAGTGTTCGATTGAGTTCAATATTTATTCTCATACGTCTGTTACAACATCCCCATGACACCCAACATTCCCATGAATATCTTCCATCTTGACAGTTAAAAACCACGTCAAACTTGAATGAAATGACTTGCCAAAAAGTAATGTGGAAAAAAATTCCCCTGGGTTACAAATGATTGGAAATTGTCAGGGTGACATAAATGTTTGACCTCGATGCGTCAAACATGGTCCCCAATGGTTATGAGACAAAATGCCAAGTGCATATGATGTGATAGTTGCCACATATACAGTTTATATACCTATTTACCTTCGTCGCTACTACTCAATGTCGAGCTGTGTTTCCGGCCATTCCAAAGCTTCACTTCCGCTTTAAACCATCGACCTCATTGCCATGAAATACATGGAAAGTGGGTGGTACTACAGGGATGGAAAAGACTTTTGTAATAAAACGTGGGGATTTGATGGTGCGTTAAAATGCAAAACGAAAGAGTGAACAATTTTAACTAACAGCACACTAAACGATTATTACTCTTGACTTTTTGATACGTTCGTTGATACCCAACGTCACTAATTAACCATCCACTTCATTTTGACGGAGTGAAAAAAAAAAAAAAAATGCCGAAAATGTTAATGTGAAGTGGGTGAGGAGAAGAAAAGAATTAAAAATGGCGCACAAGTGTAAATGAAAAACAAAAATTAATTCTCTTTAAGTCACTCAAGGGATGAAAACATTTTCACGCTTTTTTTTTAACACACCTGAGTTTACTTTTTTCTCTTTCGTTCGTATTTTTTTAAGAAAATGTTCTGTAATGAAGGGGGTTGTCAAATAGAGTTTAACAACCCTCCAACCCTCTTTTCAATATCTGGGAAATATATTTATTTCAATTATTTAAATGTCATTGGAAACGTCGGATAAATTCAATGGATTGTAGTTGAATTCTTTTACTCTATTGAAAATCGATTGATTGAACAATTAAAATTGTTATAAATGATTTAATCGCTGTTGATTCCGAGCGTGAATAATAAAATGAAAAGTTAACACAGGACTATTTAAAATGTTTGGTGCTTTTAAAAAATTCTAACGAATCGCTGAGTCGCATCGCTTCATTCACTGCCACGTAATTTCCCACTCTACATCGTTCATTCAATTGACAATTAACCTGCTCTACACAACTAGATTATCCTCAGTCATCCATTAAAATAATGCAATATCGCTATAATCCAATGGCGTAACAAAATGTATAGGAAGAGCGTAGAATAATGGAGAAGAATTCATGGGAAGAAGTGCGAAAATTCACGTGCAAATTATTTTTCTTTTTTCACTATTTTAATCATCAAAGTTTGATCTCCGGTTGTGGAATGACATTAAACAGAATTGAGACACAATCGTATTGCGGTTACACATCGACAATTTCACCATTTCACAATAATTGATCAATCAAAATGGCGGTTCTGCACATTTACGTGTAAATCACTGGGATTTTTGAATTACACGAATTCTCATTTGTCATCATTGAAATAAACGACATTCATCATCTCCATAATTCAAGAATTGTCTTGGACATTTCGATATACCAAATGAACAAGAATTTTATCAGGAATGTGAGGGATAATCTGAGTTGGCCAATTCGTCGGTTTATTTGTTCATGTTCTGTAGATGATTTTTATTTATTGATTAAAGATTGTTTAAATTTTTTTGCAGTATTACATGCGACAGGGATGTATGGCTGTGATGTCAACAACATGGATTGCAAGTGTTGCAATTTTTGGTTGTCTTGTGTTACCAAGTGGTGGTTACTACTTTAATGGTTCTGGTTTGCTGGCTTGTGATCCATTTTTCGCACGTGCATCATTCAGGTAAATCAAGGATTAATTATAATTCAACATTAAATATGACAATGACAATAATTGCCGATCTTTTCTCCACAGAATTCTCGCCTGTTGCTGTTTCTATTTTCCCACAACAATGGTGTTGATGTACTGTTATGGTTCAGCATTTCATGTGAATAAACTGCGACTGAAACGTGTTGTATGTTTAAATACACCGGAAGTTGTCACTAGTGGAAACATCGAAACAGTAAGTCAGAAAAATAATGAAACAAATATCAGTGAAATTGTTGGTGATGTTGATTTGTTGATTTTGTGTCATGGCGATGGTGATTTTGTCGGTTCTGTGTGTTGGAATTGGGGGATGTTAGAGGATTTATGAACGAGGGTGTGTACTTTATGGTGCTAACTAAAATTTATCGAATTGAATCACTCCTGACTTCGAAATTAATTCCAATAACGAGATTACATATTGTCATTGATGTTGGGGTAGTGAATTTTTCGAGGAAAGAGAAATATCACAGATATTCATGAATTTCTATAATTCTAGTTCACACTATAGGCGACGTTCATATAATTCCGGAGAATTTTGTCACAATTAGATGCATTGATAACCTTCTGAGATTTCACAAACGCCAGTTGAAAGGAAATGTATCGTGAACATCTGTCGAGAGAGATTGAAAATTTCCCAGGATCTTTGTGTCTCAATTCAATTTGCATCATCCCCACAGCCTTCTTATTTTCTTCAATCCCCCTGGGGACACAACACACTCTTTCGTCGTCTCAAACGAATGTCAAAGACATAAAACACAAAAGAACATAATTAATTATTTATAATAAAACTACAAATTCTCTCTAAATCGAATTCGTCTTTTGTAAATAACATGCAAATACTTCAAGCTATTTGTTCTCTGTTTCACCCCCTCTTCACGTCACTCACTTCGAATATTGTCAAAGTTCTCTGTTTACTTCAATCACTTCATTATTCTTGATGAAGTGAAACCCAAATTTATTCACAGTGAGCTCGAAGAAAATTTCAACACCCCGAAAAAGAGAATGAGAACATTTTTGTTCAGTGACCTGATCATTTTTATTTATTTGTTTAGTTCTCTTTTTTTTTATTGTGCTCTACATACTCATGATTTGATGTATATAGAGGGCACTATAAAGTACTTACTCTTCACCCCATTAAGCTTTGGGGTGATTTTTTTCCGATAAAGTGAAAGCATCGAAGATTGAGATTGAAAAATAAGATAAAATAGAATGAAAATGGGATGAAATAGAATAATGAAATACTCTTTTCTCTCTGCTCATCCGTGATAGGTTTGAACGGAGAGGGAAAAAAAAAAATCGGAAGCTTTACAATTGCATGTGCAGAAAGCCCCAATTGTTTATTTATTTTTATGCTCTGTCAATGTTTCATGTTGGGAAATTTTCTAAAATGCATCGGAGTTCATTTGTTATTTAATTAGATAATTAAATAAAAATCTTCAACGATTGATTTGTCATTTGTTGAGTGGATTTCATTTTATTTTCGTTCCATTTTCCTGTTTTAAGTGAAATTGAATGAAATATAAAAAATAAATGGAAGAAGTGAAGTGAAACGTTAAAATAGTTCGATAATTACCACTTTGTGAATTAACTGAAAATAAAATTGAGGGGTAAAATTGTAAAAAGCCAATTTCAACCATCGATTATTTGATTTACGATTTGATTTCTATTTTCTTCATTTTTCTCCCATCACTTTTCATCTTTTTTTTTTTCGATTTTTTCTTTTACTCTCTATTTCTACTTTCCACCTCTTGGTTAAGGGTAATTTTTTTATTTTCAACCCTTCTCTCACCACTTCATTCTTCTATAACCCCTTTGTGTTGCCGGCAATTGAAATGCCATGAAGAATAAAATTGAGCGAAGTTAAATCAGGAAGAGAAAAAAAATTTATCCGACATTGAAACAAAAAGAAAACAAACAAACAAAACTTTCCACTTTTTTTTCTTTTTTTTCAACCTCCTCTCCTCCATTCAATATTGATTCATTTTCTCATTTCTATGTGTGATGGCATTCGGCAATATGACAAAAAAATAATAAACACAAAAGTCTACACTTTTGTTCTTCATGAAGGGTGAGAATTTTTTTCCCTCAGTTCCTCATGACAAAAACATTTGTTGTAACGTTTTATTTTCCTCTGTTTATTATTTGCTCATTCCTGTGGAATAGTTACGAAGATTTACATATCCTTCGAGAGTTTACAATGAAAGTACAGAGGGTGAAAATGGGGAGTGGATGAGAAATAGAGAGGGAAAATATAGAAGTGAGGATAAGCTCATGAAAATTCATGCTTGCTCACGCGCCAATTGTATTACTATCAGTTGGGTTTTCATAGTCATGTTCGCACCCTCTTCCATCACGCTCATGCACAATCATTCCATTCTATTTTACATAAACAGATATGCTGTATAGTTCTATTTCTATATGAATTTAATGCACATAGATATTATCCCCTTGTGTTTTGTAATATTGAACGTGATAAAGAAAATTATCGATACAAAACACGTTTCGTAGTGAAACATTTCTTCGGTTTATTCTATTTTTCTATTGAGATAGGGGATGGTTTTTTTGTGTGTGGGTTGAAGTGTGCTGTGTAACATGCGAATTATTTTTATGTCCGGTAATATGCGAGGGTTGAACGTGGAATAATTTAATATGGTGGTTTGCAATTGTGGTTGAATTATTGAGGACTTGGATTTCTTTTCTTTAGGAATTTTTTTTGAGGGGTTTTGAGATGAGACAGGAGAAAAAGTGTAGAGGTGCTTTCTATGGGAAATCGCACGAGCAATCTCATGGTGTCATCTTTATTCCAGATATGTTGAATAAAAATCGAGTTTAGAAAATTGCACGAGTAACAGATTACGATTATGAGAAAAAAAATTACCCTCGATTGTTTTATTTTATTTATTGTCATACGAAAAAAAGTTTCATCCAATATTGAAGTTCATTTTGTCTCTCGTGTATGCAAAATTCATCCCTGAAGTATTTTTATTTACTTTGTACATTTTTTATTTGTCATTTTTCTTATAAAACTCCGACATCTTGGAATGGAATGAAATAGGACTTGATGCAATTTTGCATCTGTCTATTCTATGACACAATATATATCTATATATATCTAAA
>JABMBR010005164.1:0-17734 GCA_018881525.1 Meteorus sp. PSUC_FEM 10030008
TTATATATATATATATATATATGTGCCAAATGATTAGCCGTTATTTCGAGTGCATGGTGCACTTTAGATACAAATTTATGTGCATTATATACCGTGTGAAATCGCACAACAGTTTAGTGAACACATTTGTTCAAATAATTCCTACTAAATCCTCAACATAATTATACACATCTCATTATTTTTTATCTATCATCTAATGAAAAACATGATAATGTTAGTAAAGTTGTCTGTAAATTTGAAGAATTGATAAACAATTTAAACACCTGAAAATCATCCACGCAATTTATTATCATGAATAAATCATGTTGTTTATTGAATTTTGAATTAATTTCAAGTGCAAATTAAAGTGTGATTAGGAAATTGCTAGAATTACATACTGATATGAACATTTTTCCATTTGTCAAAGTGTATTTGTATAATTACCGCAATCGCGAATTGTTACTGTGCAGTATCGATATAAATTTTTGAATAAATTTTTTCTATTTTGTTGCAATTGATGTTGTGATGTAATGATTGATAATATGATAATACAGAATAGAGTCTTCAAACGTTTGAGAATTTATTAACGCATAATTCATATTTCGATATTCATGTGTGTATGACATATTTGAACAAGTGTTTTTTGCGTGTTGCCACGCAGTAGCTGATGTGTCTAATATGTGACATATAAAAGTGTCAAGTGAAGTAATCACCTTTATAAATGATAACACCATCTACATATCGTCATTTAATTTACATGAATATAATTTTATGATGAAAAAAAAAAAAAAAAATTGAATATAAAGTAAAATAAAAAAATCTGTTCACATGATTGTATGTTCGTGACGACATGAATTATTTATTTTTCATATGGCTTCCCTTCACTTGTACATATGTGAAATTTATATAAATCCATATGTAAATGTAATTTTATGAAGTATCGATTGTTACAATGGCGAAACAAATTTATCCCGTAGTGTATAAAGGAATTTATATTGTTCCCATCAAATTTTCAACGTCCTTGAAAATTTATTTGACTATACAAAAAAAAATATTCCATAAAACTTTACGATGAGAATTGAATTGGTGGAATGATTGACGTGCTTGAACTCAAAGTAGAAATAATATGATGAATTTTATGATAGATTTTAACATGTTTTATTCATGTTTATAATTAGAATGTGAATTGTTGTCTTCTAACATGTTCATTGACGTAGATAATTATAGAGAACATCAAACATGTTTATGATTTGAATTAAAATGGCCTAGGAAAATGTTACAATGGAGTTTATTGTTATCTAGTTAACGTTGTACTTGTGGTAATTCTTACATAATTTATATGTGTAGAATATTTAAGTAGTTAGAGATTACAATAAATAGAAAAATTGTGTCAACGCGTGAATTTATTTATGCACAATCGAAAATAATTATGTTAGTGAATAGAATAATTATCGATGATGAAGAATAAATGATGATGTACTGCTTCGCGAACAGATGTATTTAGAGCGTAAAATATTTTGAGGTTATTAGTCTCATATCATAACATTCTTCTACGATATGAATTATTAATTTTGTCTAATTGTCTTTAATATATCCACGTCAATTGTCATGATGGATTAATATTCCAATCGAATATTCTACGTCGCAATATCTGCGTTTCAATTGAGAATAAAATTTAGTCCTGGCTCACAACAAAAACAATGTGGCTATTGGTAATTAATTTTCTATTCATTTAATGCGACAATATTGAATCCTACGCTCCACTTCCATTTACTGTGTGTACGTAATCAACGTTAATGATAAACACAAATTCATTTCTATCTTGAATTTATTTATTTATCTACGTTAATTGAAAAAATCTGATTTCTAGAAGATTTATTTGCAGTATCATAAAGTATCATAAAATAACTTCAATGACTATTGAAGTTATTTTATATTAATTGAAAGAAAAATTTGTCCGATACTTCTCAATCCGCTTTGTATCATTTAATAAACAAATATTCCGATTGTCGATAAATTTGTTCATTAAAGTTTATCAGCAACAAACTTATTTCAAATTAAAATATTTCCATTGCTTCACAAGATGTTTTTATGTATTCGTAATTGTCTCGTGTTCCCGCGCGCGCAAAAGTGCAAAACTTCACTTGACCTTGACCTGCGCACTTGCGCGACCGATAAAATGGATACAAAATCAATGCGAGAAGGGAATAGAGAAGTGAGAGGAGTGGATTTAGAGTGAGAGATAGTGACGCACAAGCCGTGTATCAATTCTCTAGGCGGTTATTCGGCATCGATAAACATATAGATATATAATAAAACAGAGAACGCACGAGGTCATATGAAGAAAAAATGTTATCACAGTAACAAAACGGAAATAGAGGAAAAAAATGTTTCACACGCACCCTAAAAATTTGATGAAACGCACTTTCATTGAGCTTATAAAAATCTTGAATTGCAACAGATGCTCTGTTGATTCATGTGAATATGTACAGCAACATTGAACTAAATTACTAAAGAATTCGTGAACGAATTTCATTCTCTGATATCACTGACAGTTGCATTATCGATTTCATTCATAGTCGATGTTTTTATTTTTTTTAATTTCCATTTTTTTTTTATCACCAATCTCGAACTTTAAACTGGAAACGAAATTTTTCTACTTCACAGGAATTAATGCAGGAATTTATTAATCGTAAGACAAAATGAGTTTAACTAGGGCAACTTGGATAGAATTCTAACAGAATATTTAACGCAGTCGGTAAAGTTGTAGTCGTTGCAATGGACTTCTTGCCCTTTCATGTTGCATTGACTCATGTTGTCCATCATGAATGCACTAATACATGAACACACTCACACTTCTATCGTTAGTTGTATGTAGGACATATAATTACAAATGGTTATGCAATGAAATTATATGTGAAAATAAAAAGATGTAGAGTACAAGATGAAAGTGTAATAAAAATTCCAATATGTACATCAAGGAGAAATAATACCGAGCTTCATGTTTGCAATTTGACCGAAATTGAATTTGAAGAGGAAATCTCGTCTTTAACAATAAACCACGAAAAGAACTTGAGTCAGTTCAAGAGATGGCAAAAGAAAAAAAAAATGAAAAAGAACTAGAAAAGAATTCAGTTCTACTCATACAGACAGAAAAAACATTGGATACAACATAAAAATTCTATTCATAAAAAAAGGTGACCTTTTGTATTGCTCAAATGTTCACGTCATTGAGAAAATCGACCTGTGACCTCGCATGCGGCTTTTTATTCGGCGCATTGCAAATGCGCGCACAATTACTACGAAATTCCAAGTCTCAGATATTTGTGAAATAATAAATTATGAGAGAAAATGAAGAAAACATGACAATTCAGTGCAATAATTATTGCCACATTCGTCATTTCCCTCGACACTTTCAACTCCACGCTCCAATTTATCACAAAAAATCATCGACAATGGGAAATCCATTTACCTTTTCTAAATTAAATGGATCTTATCATTTTATCTGAAATAATTCCCTATAATTTAATAAAACACGTAATGAATATGATAAAGATGAAGAAAAATGTAATTATTTGGCATATGTGAAGCAATACTTTGTACTCACATTTTGCCTTGGTCAGCCATTCGTATTTGGTTGGACAAATTTTTTCCAAATTCTTCCTACTCTCGATGTCGCCGTGTCTTTTTTTTTACTCTCCACCTCCACCACCTTCTCCTGTGTGTCTGATGTTCCACCCACTTCGCCAGGGCACACTCTGGAATTTTTTTTTATTACCGTCGTATATATGTTATCTGTCTCAGCCCGATTTTATGGACGAGTATAAAACAGGAAAGAAATAAACAAAAAAGGAAAAACCACCGCAAAACACAAACGTCACGACAGCTAAATGTGACGAGCGCGAACACAGCGGCATGTATACATAACCGGTATGTATATATACACAGGTGAGAGTTAAACACGCGTGTGTGCGCGCCAATTCTCAATGCAGTAGTGTCGTTTTTGTTATTATTTCAAGATTAAATAAATGGCGGATTTGGATGGAAAAAGTTCGGTAATTCTACTCCCGACTGTCCATTTTGGGAGGGTGAGAGGAACCCTCTGTTTCGCGACTCGGTGCAATCTACGTGCGAGGGTTATGGTTCTTATACGTTGATCTTTGAATTATACAAACGATGATTTATTGTCATCTACACAGTAATTTTGATATCTTTTCGTTTAATTAGTTGAAAATTCAGAACTTGAATTGTGTAAAGTGAAAACCGTGTAATTAGAATTTCACAACTCTTCCACCTTCACACCGTTCTTGTGGACTGTCATCGATTGTTGACGACTGTCTCCCTCTTAAGCTTGTGTAGATGTGTATACGTATGTATTATCTCTTATGATGATTCAAGCAGCTTGTGGCACCATCTTTGGACATTTTTTAGCATTATGTATGAACTCTTTGTGGTGGAATGTTAATTTGAAATTCCGTAAAAGGTTTCGTTTTACACCGTTAGAGTGCGTGGATTACCCGGATGTTTTTTTTTTCATCATGCGATGATGAACCTGAACTTCTGAGCGCTGTTGCCCAAAATATTGAAATGCAAATTTTTTAGCATCATATGAATGATTTCGAAAGGATCTCAAGACTTTTCAACTATAAAAAATTTACTTTTGTTGATACATTTTCTTTTTAATTCTGAGACCCACGATTCGTTGAGATAGAGACGAATATTGAAAGTTATTGTTTTACAATATTCTGAGAATCTGTTTTATATCCATAACCTCAATCATAGTTGTACAACCAACATGAAAATAATGATTCCTCACATGACTCGTTAATTGTATCATCCCCGATCCCATCATCATTATATTTGACTTGACCAAATTAGCTCTCAACGAAAATTGCTCTTCCAAATGTCGACTTGCCCGCGGATTCTCGCATAGGTCGTTAGATGTGTCATGGTAGCCATATTGTGACTCACATGTGAGAATGAAGAGCAGATTTTGTTCTTATGCGTGCTAAATGATCATCACCCATAATATAAAAGAGTGAAATTAACAAAATTGTGATTTGAGACTTTTGAGTGGTTCATTAGCTCATAATGATAAGTGGAATTTTTTTAAAGTGTAACAGAAAAGAATACATAACCCCTTTATTGCGACATTCTTGTCAACACCTAACCGTTCGGCTCGCTGCTACGAAATTAGCATTTAAAATGAATGAAGCATTCCTGCGATATACAGATGGAAATGAAACGTTTGATTTCACATTCCGATACAAGGACCAACAATTAAATGTCGATCGTCAATTCAACTTATCACGTCGAAGAAGTGAAACAGTTTCAACCTTCTTACAAAGAATCGACATAAATGTGAAAAAGATCTTAACCAAAAAGATGAAGAGAAAATCAAAGAACAACCCAATGCCCGAAGACTCGGAAGATCATGTTGATAATGTACGGGAAGGTCACATTGCACTCATGAGAGATGATTCGAAGATTGAATTGGATGAATCGTGTGAAAAATTACTGCAGGATCCATCGCAACTATCAATGATGATATTTGGTGTACCCTACACAATCAAATTTAATGCACCATGGATCATTCATATGAAACTTCCGGAGACTTTTCTCGTAGGTTTTCCTGTTTACCCATCAGAATTCGAGGCGTCTTTTGTAGATAAAGATAAGTCTATATTCACTTGGTATAAGAGCTATGTTGATGGTAAAGGTAAAAAATCATGGAAAGAAGTAGGTAACGGATATATATACACTCCCACAAACGAAGATATTGGATCAAACCTCCAACTCAAGTGTTTGCCACGGAATGACAACCACGATGGTCCAGAAGCAGCAGTTGAATCAGGGGTGGTGGTTGAGGCTGGTCCTGGAACGTGTCCATTCGAATCAAGACATTCATTCACACGGACAAAATTGACAGGAATAGATTTTCGAATCACATCGTACAATATTCTAGCTGATACTTACGCCGATTCAGATTATTCACGTGAAACTCTATTTCCATACTGCCCACCTTACGCCTTAGCAATAGATTATCGTAAATTATTGATTCTTAAAGAATTAATAGGTGATTATCCAACACATTCTTACACAGTAATTCTATTGAAATGATATAAAAGTTCAAACTCTAATCGATCTATCGTTCTAGGTTATAATTCAGACATCATTTGTTTACAAGAGGTGGATCGGAAAATTTTCAATCATGATTTCAATCCTACGCTTGCATCATTAGATTATGAAGGAATTTATAACGCAAAAGGAGAAACAAGTGAGGGACTGGCAATTTTGTTCAACAAAACGCGTTTCCAATTGTTGAATTCTACAGGTGTAATTATGAGTCAAAATATAGAGGCAAATGAAAGCTTCAAAGCTGTATGGGACAAAATAACAAATGACGACGTTATGACGAAATTTCTCAACAGAAATACGTCACTGATGGTGAGATATTTCACTAAAAAAATATAGAAATTTCATCGAAGTTTCAACGACTTTCTATAATTGAACTTTTGATACAGATGGTTGCTCTCCGTTCACTGGACAATCCTAGTGAAATCCTCCTTTTAGGGAACACTCATCTTTATTTCCGTCCTGATGCAGATAACATTCGGTTGCTGCAGGCTTATCATGCCTTGACTGCTTGCCAACAGGCTGCAGCAAAACTTCGTGAGACAGTAAGTAACATAAAAGGATAAAAAGCATATCTGCAGTACGTGATCATCTTATATTCGACTCCCGAATTTCATTTCAGTATCCTGAATGCAACGTGACATTAATATTGAGTGGAGATTTTAACAGTTCACCAGTTGATGCAGTTTATGAGCTGATGACAAAAAATTATATTCCAGAAGATCATAAAGATTGGAGTAGCAGTAAGAATATTCTTTCATTGCTTTTATTATTACTTGTATCGATCGTTTACTTATATCGTTTAAATTATAGACGCCGAGGAGAAGATTGAAAACTTATCACTCTCCCATGATTTATCACTGGCCAGTGCTTGTGGGACACCTGAATACACAAATTTCACTGTCGATTTTGCTGATTGTTTGGATTATATTTTTTACGAGTCAAATAAATTGAATGTAACGCAGGTAGTACCGATGCCAAGTAAAGAAGAACTATCGTTGCATGGTGCAATACCATCTGTAGTATTTCCAAGCGATCATGTTGCTATTTGTGCTGATATGCAGTGGATATGTAAATAAAAATATATTCAATCTTCATCTCGTTGGTATATTCTCATCCTTCTCGAGATTCCAGAAGAGGTAGTTAGAGAGGGATAATTAAATAGGATGAATTTAATATGAAATAATGCATATTTTATGTTTATAGTACTTGTAATTTTATGGTCATAAGTTTTACACTCATATTTTGATAAAGACGAAGTTATATAATTTTACAAAGTGATAATTATGAATTCATAATTACAACAAAAAAGAATTTAATGCTATACTAAATCGAGTTCATTTACACATTTATATACAGGCCATTTGGGTGCGGCGTTTACGATTTGATGAGAAAAGAAAAATAAAAATAATCATCACTATTCAAATACATCCTCAGTTTCATCAAGAACAAACTTGAACGTAGAAGGAAAACCGAACGAAATATATCTACGACCAGGGGAATATTGTCGTTATGTAATTGAATTGGTGAATGTTATAACAATCGCCACCTTATTTTTATCATAACATCGTAGGCTCTACTGTACTCCGTTTATCGATTTCTTTTGAAGCTAACATCAAAAAATATATATGTATATATGCGCCTTCTCTTGTTTTTAACTCTATCATTTATGATCACGAATGCTCGAAAAGAAAAAAAAATACAAATTAAGTAAATTTCATAACTTCTTAGTTGCATGAGCATCGGACAAACCAATTAATCAGTTGATGGTGTCTTAGTCAATTCATCAATTGTGAATGAATAAGAGTTGTCGCAGTTTCTTCCGACATATAATTTTTATACATCGTTTTCAAGAACTCTCTAACGTTTGTGAATTTTGTTTACATGTATCCGTTCTACCACAAAATATTTCCATTAACTTGTAAAAATGTAACAAACCTAAGACATTACTAATAATAACGATGATAATCATTAGAATTACCGTAACGTTGCACTCATAGATGCAAATTGAATATTCAAACACCTTAATACCCAATGACTATTTTTTTGCGTGAGTTTGCTTTTGAACTTGCTCATATTCAAGATCAAATCCCTCTCCTCGGTGCGCTTGGTGCGAGCAACTGTAGCGCCGTCATTGCGTCAGGAAACAGTGAATGATAATTAACAAGGGGGACGTATGCTGCAGTGATAACACGTCCGGCAAACCATCTGCCATGCAATGAATTCACAGCGGCAACAGCTGTGGCAATTGATGGACACTTAACGTAAACATTACCCTGCTGTGATGCTTGATCCACATAAACGTGTAATACACCACCATGTTTGTTGCATTCTTCAATAACATCGTCGCGAATTTCTTTTGGCCAAGTTGGATTTGATTCACTGTAAAAAAATTTAATCACATTAAATATTTATACCGATCAAATAAACATCGAGATGATTCATGTCGTGAATTGAGAATGAAACAATGTCGGTCACTATCTTTTACTTCGATTGTAAAATATTTACAAATGAGTAAACATAATAAGATAATAACGCATTTTGATTTTGCATATACGATCCCCCCAAGTGTGATATTGGGTCAATCGACATTGGGTTTACTAAAATATGCAGGTGGAAAGCGACGCTTGATGAAAATTAAGTTTACTCACTTCTGGGGATCAAACATATTTGACAGCATAAAACACTGCGTAGCAATTGGTGGTGCTGCTTGGGGTGGCGGTTGTGGACTAGTCATCGATGGTGCCATATTCAATGCATTTGCCGCGGCCTGTGGAATTTCCAATCCCGTACCTTCCGCGAGTTTAAACATCAATTGTAATCTTCCAGTTGCACCGAGATCGATTCCACTGCGATCTAGCTCATCTGTGTCAAGTAATGAGGGACCTTGCATCAAATCTGTACGTTCCGTGACATTTCCAACTTTCATCGGTCTGCCAGCTAGTTCGAATCCGTTGAGTTGTTCTAATGCTTTTTTAGCATCGTCCGCATTTCTGAACTGTACAATTCAATTGTAATATGAGCCCATATAATCCAAAAATACATGGGTGAGTGGTCATACTAATTATAGAAAATATAAAAGATACTTACAGTTAGAAAACCGTAGCCTTTACTGCGTCCAGTTTCAGGATCCATGATCAATTGTATATTGTCAATCTTTCCAAATGGTTCAAAAATACCACGAAGCATATCTTCAGTGATGTTGAAGTGCAATGAACCAACATAAAGTCTCATTGGTCCAGTTTGTCCTTTCGGCATAAGATTCGGCATTGAATTACCCATACGATTTTTCTCTGCTTGTGTGTGTTGAACGACAATCGGTACGCCCAATAATTTTTGTCCCGATAATCCCAATGCCAATGTAACACTTTCCGGATCTTTAAATTCAACATAAGCAATGCCTTTGAATCTACGTGTTTTGTTGCATGTGATAAGTCGTACATCCTGAACTTTGCCTACGCTTGAAAAAAATTCTTCGAGATCACGTGCTCTGATACGTTGACTTAATTGCATGCAGAATACAGTTCGTGCATCACGCTCCTCCGGTGTTAGCTCGTCATTTCTGGTATAACTATACTCAAAAGAATAGAAATACTTTCGTTACCACAATAATAAATAATTAAATTAAAGACGAGTTGAATGCAAGTGTCGATAAGAACTTACATGCCAAGCGGACTGACACCTTTTCCAAATGGTCGTGCTCTCGGTAGTGTGAGAGGTGTAAGTGATCGTTTTCTCCTTCTATCACGATCACGATCACGTTCTCGTCTGTCACCACCGCGTTCCTTATCATCGCGGTCACGTTCTGGTCTTTCGCGCGATCGCGATTTCCTTTTCCTCTCACGATCTCGATCACGACCACTACGATCCTTATCTCTGTCACGTTCGCGCTCACGATCACGATCACGACGATCGCGTCGGTCGCGCGAACGCGAACGAGACCTTGATCGATGTTTGCTTTTGCTAAAAGTGAAACAGTCATTCATTAAATTAAATGTATAATTTCCTACACGGTTCATGTCCCGAAAATTTCATTAATATTAGATTCAAGAGCCCCTCCTTTTATCATTATCAGAGATGATGTTTCTTTGGTGAATATATATGTGTTATTAGAGTCCAGTCTGATATTTCCGCAATCATCCAATATTCAATTTGCTTTCATCTATTTATCATCGATTCTCATTACAGACTCGATTATACTTTTTTTTTTCTTTTTTTTCGTCACTATACTCACCATTGATTGGGTATTACCGTTTGGAATTATCGAAATAAAGCGGCATTTACACTAACTGTACGGTGTCTATAACAAAGAGAATATATTCTTGAGAATGTGCGGCTGTCACGTCTAAGAAGCTTTGTCTGTTTTGTTTATATTTCGATACTCAAAAAAAAAATTATGTATATATATGTATAGGTACATATACGTAAATATGCTAAAATATTAATATATAACAATATGGGTAACGAAGTGAGCGCGGAGCTGTGAGTACTCCGCGATTGTAGCGGAATTAAACATCTGTCTGAATCTTTTGTTTTGTTTCTCTGATTTATGGATATGAAAATTTAGTGTCAACTTACCCAGATGATTTCCGACTCGAGCCATTCTCCTTGGACTTGTCTTTGGATGAAGATTCTTGCTCCTACGAACAGCAAACAGTTGAATGCCATTGCCAGCCAGCCGAGGATGGCAGGGACGCGCGAACAAGGGGACAAAAAGCAAATCATTGAACGTTAGTTATCGTGAACATATAAAAAGACATTTTTCATTACAAAATTTTTCAGTCTCCTTATTCTCCTTTTCATTTTTCTCTTCGGTACTTTTTCAACTTTCTCATTAAGTGAAAATGACTGGTTGAACAACCGGAACATGAACACAATTATTCCTTAAACACAATCACAAAACCGATTATCGAAAATTGTCATGAATTTTTCATTGTTTACGCTGGTAAACAAAACATTATAGAACATAGGTTCACAATTCTCTGAGGTGATTCGTGTGTCGATGGGAGGGGAGTGAGAGAGATACGAGTCGGCTGAGCATTGTTGGCACTATTGAAAATGCACCCACGCACACCCGGCTCAAACTTACCAATCGTTTATTCGGGTATTAGGAAAGCGTTTGCAATCTTGGGTTGAGCATGCCTTGGTCTTAAACTACCAATGGCCAACCACACATCCTTTTTCTTCTGCAAAAGAGAGCCCTCGTCAAAGAACAGTACGTTTTTTTAAGTAAAAAGAAGCACGTTGATGGGCCCTAAACAAACTACCTATCCTTACAATCCACTCCTGCTCACAATAATCTTCTCACATTTTTACCATCCAATATTTATCCATCAAATAAATTATCATCTCTAATCATTATTCTTATCATTATCAACACTACTTTACATCCACAATTTAATCATGTCTCTACAGCACCCATCGAACGTAATACATATGTATGTTGCTTCGAGCGACACTGCAATTTATCTTCCCTTGACAAATAATTTAAATCAATCATGAATAATGAAATGATACCTTTGTCTCTTGCTTCAACTCTTTTTTCTCCCCCTATTGTCCCAAACAATTATGTTTAGATTAGGAAAAAAAAAGTAGACAAAAAAATATACAAAAATGATGATAGTGATGACTTGTCTTAGTACCTCGTATTTCAAGTGCATTCTAGGAACTCGCTGTAGAACATCGTACGAGCGCGAGGGTACATGTTACGTACCATCTATAAGTACAGAAAATGGAGGTATTGATCAATAAGTATGTAGGCGACAGTGTGATTCGTTCTTCTCTGTTTCATTTTTCCTTTTTTCTCTTCTCGTAAATGAACAAGAATAAGAAGAACGACAAAGTGAATTATTATACTACTTATCATCAACAATAACGATGGACGAGACACGAATGAGATATTCCAACACGAAATTAACAGAATAATTTTTGTGAATACGCCGCGCCCACAATGAGACCACGTTGTAATGAAAAAAAAACATCTTTTGCTCCACCACACTGTGATTAGCATGGACGAAAATGGAGCGATACCAAGAGAAATCCAGAGATATAACCAAATAATAATAACAATGATAATAATAATAGTAATGAATTCCTCTCTCCTTCGGATAAATAATAAATTATGGATTGAAATTTTCTTACCCCTTTCCGATACGGGGCCTCCAACATTGCCTCGACATCCAAGTCCTCCGCCATTGTACGACTTGGAGAGCTTTCTGAAATGCCACGCATTAGAGCACACGTCGATTTATTACAATGTTGTATGTATATGTATATGCCAGTATATATATGTACGACGAAGCAAAATCGATATGAAATTGATGTACGGCCTCGATTATTCCGACAAAAGATTCTCCCTAGTTTTACAGATTAGCAACTACGATATCACTATATCGAAATCGCTTCTACAAATGCTTGTTCAACGACGGACACAATTGGACTATGTCACGCTGTTTCTCGAATGGTTGCCGTGGAATGAAAAACAATTAAATGTGTAACCGTGCACGACGTGAAGTGAAATGAAAATGGACGACAACGGATATCACGTGAGGATGCAGCGCCCTCACGCTTCTTGCGGAAGCGTTCGTTACAAGGATACCACTAACGTCCTCATCAGCTGCGCAGTTGCTGGTGCGTTCGATTCAATTGCATTTATAGTAGCGCGCGAAAGCTCAAATGTGTTTATATGCAAAACTATAATTATTTGTTGTGTTTTGAATTCTGTACATTTGATAAGAATATATGCAGTAGTATAAGACAGGACTGCCAAATATATCAGAGATCGAAGAGATTTTTTTTTAAGTTGCAATCAGTACGTATAATACAAATATTTCTGCAAATTTCATCACATTTTTGCATCGCTAATCTTATTTTCTTCCGCACGTTATATCATACATGAATTATTTGTATTCATACCCGTCGGACACCATAAACAAGTTGACGTCAACTTGTTTACGGTCCGTCGGACCCTATTTACCAATCTATGTAAAAAAAAAGGTTTCCAAGTTAATCTCCTGCCGGACAAGTAGGGACACCACAATCTCATTTACCATGTCAACCTGGGATTGTAATTACTGAAATCTAATTTACCATAAGGTGATTCATGAACAGCTGGTTACGTAGAAACGATGGCATCAAAGTTGAGTAAATTGCGTGTGGGCATAAATTCAGTTCAACTGAATCTCAAGATTGTCCATTAGTGGTAGAAATGGATTGAGACCCACATACTTTTCATTCAGCAGGAATTAATTCCAAAATAATATAATCCATCATCCAGGACGCTACGCTTCCCTCTTCTTCCATTATTATAATTCCTATCAATATAAGAACGAAAGAATAAGCTTTTACGATCAAACTTTCTATTGTTAGAATTGCATTAATTTTGGGCACCCTTCGTGATGAAGATACGTGTGAGGGTGAAAGAAAGGAAAAAAACATATAACCTGGAGAGATATTCTAACAAAATCCAATATATAGGCACATCGTATCGTGGCGACGAACAAGGCGTGGCACAATTTTCTCTTTCCCCACTACCACCACCACCTGAAACCAATTTTTCAACGGCTTTTCCCGGGAATATTGTGCGTGCGTGTAAAACTTGGGTTTGGGCTATGGGCGACGCCAGTTCAACGACCCAATGTAGGTCGCTGGGTCGTCGTTAGGGTGTTCATAGTAGCTCTCTCAGTATACGCAGATAGAAAAACATATCATATAGATATATATATATATAGACATATATAAATGCGTAGATATTCGTCGAGCTTTTACATACCAACTTTAGGCTACGACCCGGAGGTAATTTTTTGTGTGAGGAAGGGAGCGATGGCATAAGCTCGAAAAGGAAAAAAACATTTGTGTATACATGTACACACACACACACACACACACACACACCCATATTATACTTATATACATACTTTTTTATAGTAGGGACAAGGGAAAGTCTGTGAAGGCATTCGTGATTGGCCCACCTTTTAGGTTAGGAGTTCAACGTCCGCAGCATCGTACCCTAAAGGCTCGGTCAGCAACGCGCCTTGATGTCGAGAACAGAGAAAGGTGAGCAAGGAAAAAAAAAGATTAAATAATAAGAAAGATGGAAAGGGAGATGAAATTTGGTGAGTGTATATAGGTATATGGGATTTCTGTATAGGTAGGTCCATGATGGAATCCCATGATGTGAATCACGTGGGCCAACGACGAAGACGATGAAAAAGACGAATAGAAGACAACCACGACCACGACGCCAGACCTTTTCTACGCTGCGAAGAATCGATATTATTTCAGGCCTCGCTTACTCTACTGCGTAATAGTATAGGGATAGAGGTTCTGAAGAATTTAGGGTTATGACATCACCGCCTTCTCAAGAGCATTAGCCCCACTCGAGAAAGTATGTCTACGACCTTCGTAGGTTCTACGACGTAGTGTCGATAGAGCTGGTTGTGTAATAATATACATATATACACATATATGTATGAACATTTTTGTTGTTCACCATCTCTGAAAATTTTTTCCCTGTTTTTTTTCTCGCCTCAGGATGTAACGATTGGTCTTGAATGAGCTGATTGCAACATAGAGCTGCGTACAAATAACGTACGGAAAGTATTCATGAGAGGTAAAGTTAGGAATGAAAATACCATAATCTATTTTGATAACTGAAAATGTTTTATTTTCCATTTTTTCTTTTTACTTTTAGTACGAGTTGCGACACAGCGGTCTTGCAAAGACATGCGCGCATTTATGCGAGTGGATTTAAATAATAAATCGAATTTTTCTTCATTCTTTCTTGACGAATAATAAAATCATTGTACGTGACCAACAGACAACCACTCAGATTCAAATATATATTTACGCTCATATATATATGATCCGAGGTTCTTTGAAACTAAATTATATGTACAAAAAATTAATTTAATTAATTAAAAACAATGTAACAACACACAATCACGACGTAAAAATTTCCGATTTCTTTTTTTCCTCCACTTTGGGATACATAAAAAAATTTTTCATTTAAATAAAACGGTCGTGCATTCTCATTCATAAATGACGTGAAAAATAATCAAATAAACAAAAAGAGTACGTAAATGAACGTAGGCAATTTTTCAATTTGTCGCTATTTTTGTTTTCTCAGTTGTTTTCTTTTTTCATTTTTTTTTTTTTTTTTTGGAAAAACACTGCGCACCTCGTTATATCTATTATATAATCGTAACTAGTACAATGGACTCCACGATGTTCACAAACCGCGGGTTTGAGAATATAGATTATATGAACTTACTATAATTAATATTGTTGTTTCGTGTACAGTAACATGCGTTTCATGGATATTCAATCTATAAATAATATATGTGAATATATAAATTGTACTCATACATATCAATAACCATGTAGTTGTACACATATATATAAACATAAATATATAGATATGAATTCACGCAAGAAACAGGAGTCATACGGGCAGAAGACATATATAAAACGCACGCATAATTTTTTTTTCATCAAATATTTCGATAATAATATTATCAATTATATTCGTTACTTATCTTAATTATAATATATTGATTATACGATAAATGTGATTGTAATGGCGGGCATTTTTTCATCTCTCTATTTCATGTATTATCTTCTTTCGGACTGGCATTAATTTATTCACTACTAATAATAATAATATAACTATCAACATCATTCGTTGATGTTGATTTCTAAATTATCGGATTATTTTTGTTGTAGACGGAGTGCGAAAATTAAATATTGTTTGTATATATTCAGATGAAAAAGAAAATGGAAACGGATATTATCAATATTTTTAATTTTCTCTACATTTTTACTTTAGTCCACGTTTTTTTTTTTCTTTTTCGTTTTCCTTTTCTTCTTTCCTCTTTCTCTTTGACAATTGCGAATATAACACTCACACATGCACTCCTGTTCAAATATTAATTGTCAATTCTCACGAATTTTTCTTTCTTGTTTTTTTTTTGTTTTTCCTTTTTCTTTTCGTTAACTACACGTATATATATTTTTTGTTTATATATTTAATATCTCATTCTCTCCTATTGCCAGTCTTTGTACGCATACTGCAGAATGTAACGAGCGATGATTATTTTTTTTTTCTCATTTTATTCTTTCATTTATTTTTGTGTTTTTTTTTTTTTCACTTTCCCATTGTTGTTTTCTTCCATCCTATTTTCCCCAATTATTCTGTCACGAGAATTCGAACATTAGAATTACCATTATTCCATCATCTGCGTCATCAGCAAGAATTATCAAACGAAAAATGCCACGACCGTCATCATAGCGACAAGATATCAGTTTGAGGTGGTTGTAAAATGAAAAATAAAATATTAAAAATGAAATGTGAAAATGAGAGAGAGATGTTGAGTAATGATGTGAAAAATCGTTAAAAAATGGTCAACACAATGACAACTATTTAAGGCAATGTTGGTATATATGTTTCACAACAAAATTGTACGTATGGTATGTACGAGTGATTTCAACGATCGTATAGAGGAGCAAGCACGATTTTATCTTCGCGTGGCATAAAACAAGGCCGTGGCACTTTATATTTATATATATCAATTACATATATCTCATCATATCATCATCTTGTACAATATGTAACTATTAAATGTTATATTTATTTCCGCGTGAGTGCGGAAATAATAATCCTGAGAATTTTCGGAAAACCTCGTTTTGTCAACGTTGTGAAGCATATCATTGTTCATTTATTACTATTTATTTTTTTTTATTTATTCATCATTTTTCACGATTTATTTTATTTTTTTTTTCTTCAATAGTAGAAACAGTACGGAAATTGAATGAAAAATCTATTTAATTGTTCGCACAATCCCCCTCGAATCGACGGAGACGATACGACATTATTGAGGCACTGCGCGGTACGATGAGCGAGGGATTCTATATAAGAGATATATAATAAATGATACATTTTTCTTTTATTTTTATTATTACTATTTTTTTTTATTTCTCTCCCACTTCATTTCTATGTCCTTTAAAATCTCGTGTGATGAAAATGACGATTGGTATGTTTTTTTTTCTTTTCATTTTATATGCTAGATGTGCAAATGGATTTTTATTTGTATACGTAATCAGTCGGTTACGTGTATGAAATCGATGGATGTTACGATTTATACATACATAGATGAGTGAAAATAAAATTGTCAATAATTGAATAAACATTTACTCAATTTCATTATCATGAAGATCATCATTAAATTCATTTACTATTTTATCCATTTATCTGACAAATTCACAATTTTATGAAATTTTCACTCGACATTAAACATCAAATTATTGTTTATTGATATCTTAGTGATATAAATTGTTGGTTGAAGATTTATTAATCGATAAAAAATGAATAAAAATGAATTGAAACTGACTGATTTTCATTATGTATGTATGTATAAATAGAATTCATTATGTTTTTTCTTTCCATTCATATTTTTAATATAATTATATACTCTTGTACTGGCAGTGGGCTCAACTACCCTCAATATTCTGGTAGTACGGAGTTCATATCACAGAGATATATCAATTTGTTTGGTGCTTTTTTTAGTCTCTAGCCACGGTCTTTGAAAAAAAAAAAAAAAAAAAAAAAAAAACAAACAAATAA
>JABMBR010005165.1:0-17701 GCA_018881525.1 Meteorus sp. PSUC_FEM 10030008
AAAAATGTGTTGAATTCAAATATAATTATAAGTGTAAGCAACAGATGAACAAAACATTCATAACATTTTCAATTTATCCAGATTATTTTATTCTCGTCCATTTGCATAGCCTATGCTTTTTCGATATACAGGGTGGCCCTCTTCGGGGGGACACGGAGCACGTGGCATTGCAGAGGAGGAAAAAATAAAAATAATGGCGTTTGAATCATTTTCTTATCTCTGTTCGTGCATTTGTTATGACTTTTCAAAAATCCACCATTTTCATACACAGATATTGCTGTGAAGCGGAAAACACAAGGAATTACAGATATACTATACCATTATCACGTGAGGCGCTCCACTACATCACATAACGAGAATATATAGCAAATAGCCATTGTCATTGGCCGATTTTTGAAAAGTTATAACAAAATCAAGAAATAAGATAGGAAAGTGATTCAAACGTCATTATTTTTTGTTCTTCTGTCTCTACAACGCTACGTGCTTTGTGTCCCCCCGAAGAGGGTCACCCTGTATACATTCGAAGTCTACTTCTTCGTCCAAATATTCAATTATATATAAATACAATTTTTCAAAAAATTCACAATTCTAGTCTACAAATCGGGCTTCATAATGTTAACTTATGCATCAGGAAACAAATGTTGGAACAATATCAATCTACGATAAATATCTCAGTAGAGGATTCATAATATGGACAGAATATATTCGAATTCTAGGTTGAACACAGGTTCCAATAATGCATTCGTACTCTATCTGTTATGATGGAGTTTAAACTAATATGAACGACAAAATTTCTTATGCACTTTATCGAATACTCATATTTTAATGCTTATAATTAAAATTAGGCTGTTTGTAGGAGAATTCAATCACTCTGACTTAGTCTTTTCGAATTTTCTCGATTTTCTTTAAGAGTCCTGACAATTCTATGAGAGCATGTCAGAGAATCGAAACTTCTCACGTTGATGTTCCAAGCGCCATTCGATAGAGATCTCATGATACATGTTGTGTTCCGATAAGCACCACATCGTACTGCGGTGTTGTCCAATTGGGAAACCCCTAGAGACTTATGCTACCAGATCGGGACGAAAAGCGGAAGAATTTCATTGGCCCGATCTAGCAGCACAGATGGAAAGTCCATTGGTTGAGCCCTATAGTGGGTATGACTTTACTGTTGCCAGGTCTGGCAACACAGTTATCGCTTCCGTTTATTTCACAGCAGGTCAATTAGATTTGGAAATTAATACAGGAAATATCTCGATTATCGGTAGTTCAACACGTCTCTTCCAATTCCCTCCTATATTACACGAAATTTCACATGAGAACACTCTGGACTGCGGGATGACATTTAACGTTTAAGGGTGCATTCATTTCGGGTGCTTACAGTGCTGCGAGCGCCACTGAGCGGTGTTTTTAGCGTTTATCTTGCCGCTGCAGATGCTGAAAAGCTTATAATCGTGTGCGCTGAGAGCGTTTAAGCACTCAAAACAAACACACCCAGAGTATGCGAGCGGATTAGGACAGTGTTTCAACTGGATTGATACCAACTCCATATAGCCAACAAGACTACATTCGTTGGCACCACTGAATAACTGTAGTAATAATACTATAGACATGACATACAGGGTGGCCCTATTCAGGGGGACACAAAGTACGTGGCGTTGTAGAGGAAGAAAATGAAAATAATGGCGTTTGAATCATCTTCCTATCTTGATTCCTGAATTTGTTATAACTTTTTTAAAATTTTCCATTTTCATATAAAGATGTTGAAGCGGGAAACACGTGGAGTTATGGATATACTATCACCATTATTGCGTGAGGCGCCCCACCACATCACGTAACAACGATAAATAGCAAATAGCCATTCTCATAGGCTAATTTTCAAAAATTATAACAAGTTCAGGACTCAAGATAGAAAAATGATACAAGAGCCATTATTATTTTTTTCTTCTCTATAACGTCGTGTGCTTCGTGTCCCCGCGATCAGGGCCACCCTGTATATCTTTATATGCATATGTATATATTCATTCGGTTTGGGTGCATATGACCGAAATTCTTCCAAACGATTGTATTAATTCTAATGAAATTTTATGTGCATGATCAGGTTGTTTCGAGAATAGTTCTGTTCTCATAGAAAATATTTTTTCAATTAGTCGGTTCATCCATGTGTTGTCGTTATTCTTTGGGTGCTTTATATCAGTAATTAATTCCAGAAGACGATGCAGTGCTCGAATTTGTTTAAAAGGATTGAATCAATTCATAATTTGACGAATCCTAACATTTTTAGAACTTCGAAGTTTGAACAGTACAACGTTTGCCGGATCCGCTAGAATGTATACAAATCTGAATTCATGAAAAGCATATGACTTACAGTTCGAAAAAATTTTTGTAGAGTGCAATTCCTATATTATACTTGATTACTTTCATTCGTTGATTGTAACAGTTCAGATATCATCAGTTGGATGAATGAAACTACATGTAGATAGGACGATTAATCATATGAAATTATTAATTTTAGCATTGAATTTTATTGTCCTTTCCCCATTTCTTCATGACTCGGATTATTTGCGCAACTTGAGAATTGGATGTGGTCCTCAACAATTGGATGACTTCAGATAAGAGCTCTCTGACAACACACCAAAGATATACATTTCACTTTCATATATTTACAATATATTAGATTGAACAATCACGATATAGATGATGGCCTATTACTTTGGTTGTTTTCCAGCAGCGATGAGTTGGAAGGTACCACAGCATGCACCGCGTTTACCTTCCCAGTGTTCTGGTGCTGGGTCCATTCGTTCTAACATATCGAAAGCTTTGGCAGAATACCAAAATTCACCAACTTTATAACAAGTATTTGCTATGAGAAGCAAGAGATTGAATGATTGCGTTGAAGTATCCATTTTGAGAAATAATTCCCAAGCCAGCTGTACTTTCTTATTCATTATATAACAGTAAGCCAGTAAACTTATGTATATATAATCGGTTTGAAATCGGTCGTCACGTATAAGAACGAAAGCTTCTTCAGCTTCTCCAAAATACCCCGCTGCTGTCTGAGCTTGAGCATAGTTATAGTTAAAGTGATCATCATTTGAAAAATATGTTTTTATCGAATTTAGATATACAAGAACCTCCTCAAATTGGTGGCGGAGAAAAAAGCAAGCAGCCATACAATGTCTTCCAGGTATTGTGTCACACTCAGATGCAGATGAGCCAACCAGATGAAAATATTGTGTTGCTGTTTTGATACACTCACGTGAGCTCAATTCTTGGCCGATGATTGCATTCACAGTCCCTTTAAGTATATATTCCTGTGGCACTGCTGGCTCAAGGTTTTTTATTAGCTCAAACGCTTCGTGCACATCGTTTTGTTTCAAATAATATATAATTAAATTCAGTCTGGCTTCTGGTATCACGTCCACCAAATTTGGAAGAATTTGTAGAGCGCCTTCACCATTCCGAAATACAACAGTATTGTGACGTATCAAATCGTGTCCAGTGTTATAGATAGGGACAGGTGTTTCTATCAATTTCTTCATTTCGGCCTGCGCGCTATTGCCATCATACAAACGAAAGTGGTTGCAGGCCTTCAAGTTCGTTGCGATTGCACTTTCTGAATACTTATGAATATATACTTGTAATACTTCTTGTGCGACATCATAATAGTCCAATTTATAGTAACAGAGTGCTACATACACATTAAGAGCTAAATAATCCCTGTAAAATCAGAAATGAATTGATCATGATAACTTTTGCTATGAATTTCTCTTTATTCATTGAATACCTATTTGCAAGAAGAATTTTTTTGTAAATGTCAATAGCCTCTTGATAGTGTGCTCTGAGATAGTGAATTGATGCAAGGCACAGTTGATCCTCAATGATATCTCCAAGACTTCCATGATATTCCCCATATTTTTCGACGTCTTCGAGTTTATGAGCCAAATAATGAAGTAGTCGGGCTTTTAAATTATCGTGAGGAGCGTGTTCAATAACTGTTCTAGCTTCATGATACATGCCCAAAAATAAATAGCAACAGCCCAAATTCACTGATAAATTGAGTGACTGAGTTCCCCTATTCATTAAATCATTATAGATTGTCATAGCTTTTTTGTAGTTTCCTAAATGAAAATTGCAGTATGCCATCCACATATCAGTTTCTACATTGTTATTGATCCCGGATGAATTGAACTCTAAGAATGTCAATGCGCCCAAATAATCTCGTTTATCGAGAAAATCTTCCAGTTTGGGGATGTCTTTACAAGCAATAGATTTCGTGATATTATCGGATTGAGCGGGTTTCGTCCTAGACAGTATCTGTATCGTGTTTAAATATTAATATGTCACCGTTTGTATAACAACATAACGCAAATATAGTATTTCTACACCGCAAAATAATAGTTGCTAACGAATAACGCACCATGATATTCTGTTGGGATTCTCTGATACTCCATTGAAATAAATTCTGGATACACTATTGATTGTTTAGAATCAATACTGTTGCAAAAAATATGAGTACTCCGTTTATACGTACTCTTTTCAAATGAATGCAGCGATCTTACTCCACTGCATGAATGGGCTCGTTCAGTTTTACTAAGGTTCACTAAGATCTTAGCATATCCTATTGCATAAAACGAATGTATCCAACCACACATATTGAAAGATATATCTATACATAGTATATACTTTTTCAGCACTGCTTAGGACTTGGTAAACATGAATGAGCCCAATGATTGTAGCTGGAGCTTTCCAACAAGAAACACAGATGACACAGTGTGACACGGTGCGTGGAGCTGTCGTACTCCACGATAATTCAAGCAGTGTTCGATATAAACGAATCGACATGTATTTATTTGATATCACGGTGACAACGGTTCAACAGTGGCAAACGCGAATGAATTATATGACGTGAACTAAGCAGCGAGCCTCGGTGTTGATTGAGACACCTAGGGTGTATTCGTTTTGGGTGCTGACAGTGCTGTGAGCGCCAATGAGCGAATTATCAGCATCTGCAGCGGCAAGATGAACACTGAAAACAGCGCTTAGTGACGCTCACAGTACTGTCAGCGCCCAAAACGAATACACTCCTAGACTCAGAATGGCGCTGCGGTGTAGTGTAGCGGTCGACACCCTACCTTGCACCAGAAATTGATATTTGCGAACAGGGCTGCCACACTCTCACTTTTCGGATAAACCAACGGGAAGTCTATGTAGATCTAAAAGTGGGGGAACTTTTGGGCAGCGATCTGGCTTCATTGGGCACAGTTTAATAGGCGCAAAATGCCGATATTGCAAGTTTAATTGAAGAAGTAGAAGATTCGCCAAACCAAAAATTAAGTTCAGTTGAGCTCAATACAAAGATGACATAACCAAGAATTCCACATTAGTTTGACCCAGACAATCTTCCATCAAATTCATACGATATCTAGATGCGTGAATGGTGAAACGTCGAGTTGTTAGAAAAATGTTAGACAAAGTCAAACACATCTTTTTAGTGTTATCCGGCAAGGGTGGTGTGGGTAAATCAACCGTTAGCACACAATTAGCCCTAGCCTTGAAAGTTTCCGGATTTAGGGTAATGTTACACACAAAATCTAAATAATGATATATAGTCTCGCAATAATTGGAATATTACGTGCAGACTGGTATTCTTGACGTCGATCTTTGTGGACCAAGTGTACCATATTTGCTCAATCTGGAAGATCAGCACGTCTATCAATCTTCGGAGGGGTACGATTTATTCTTAATGCAATAGCAATGTTAATTTTCATCTAGTATTACTAATCAATCCCAGATGGATGCCAGTGTATTCTGACTGTGATCAAATGCTCGCTGTCATGTCCATTGGATTTCTCCTGAAGAGTCGCAATGATGGCATTGTTTGGAGAGGACCAAAGAAAACGAGAATGATAAAAGAATTCCTCAATGACGTAAATTGGAAAGATATTGACTACCTAATCATCGACACTCCACCTGGTACATCCGATGAACATATTACAATTATGGAAAACTTGAAGTAATTATTCACATTATATATAATCATTGTACATAATACAAATGTCAAGTTGAGAATTCATGGTCCCAAATATCTATTTAATATATAACTCGATCCCGATGGAGTGTCCGGTAAACATGTGAATTCGGATAAACCCAGTGTCATTCATGCAACACGATTCCATTGAATTGATCATGTTGAGATCGAACATTCGATAGAGCTGCTTTCTTACATTTATATTCAGGACAAATATATTGGTTTCCGTACATAAACATGGAAATAACATTTTAAGTTGTAATTCATTTCTGAGTTGTATACTTCTGGTGGACACATAAAAGTATGCAAGTGATAAACATCATTCCCATATATTCATTCAGATGCAATGCATATGCGCATAAACATAAAAAAGTCTTCAGAATACAAGTCAAACAGCAATTTGTGTTCCATGAACTAGAGAGGTAAAATGTGATGGTGCTATTATTGTTACTACACCTCAAGCGCTAGCTGTCGATGACGTACTCAGAGAAGTAACATTCTGCCGAAAAACCGGAATACCGATAATTGGAATTGTTGAAAATATGAGCGGCTTTATGTGTCCGACTTGTATGGTTCGTTTATGCTTGTTCATTATATTTTTTCACGGTTCCAACTGAAAATTACAATACATTAACGTTACATTTTTACTTTTAGGAATGCTCGAACATTTTCTCCGCGGGTGGTGGTATCGCCCTAAGTGAACTTGTTAAAGTTCCCTTTCTCGCAAAGTTACCAATAGATCCAGCTATTGGGAAATTCGCAGACCGAGGTCAAAGTATTCTTGTTTCTCTGCCAGACAGTGAAGTGGCGCAGGTTTTCCGAAAATTAGTTGAAGTAATAACGAAAAACGAAGTCACCAATTTGAATTCGAACTGATTCAAAAATTTCTGCTTGTTGTGTCGAAATGAGCAGAGCACATTGAGCTTTTTATAAATATGTTTCTCATAGAAGCGCAATGTCGTTGAATTTGATAGCATTCTTCACAAAATTGTTTCAGGACGCAGAATCTCCTACAGATGATTTCTCCTTACTTCTCTCATTCATATAGTTAGTATACAATGATATTCTCTCGAGAAATTGTTCTGTTAATACGAATTCTTACGTCACCGTTCAGAATTATCATTGTTATTAATGTATAATTGGGGTGGGATATGCTATTTCAGAGAATGCAAAAAAAAATATTTCAAATATCATCATTTTATAATTGTGAATGCATGTTATAACTTGGGAGGGATCGCCAACTATGATGTCACTGAGATAAATCATTGAATGTATAATGTATTACTTGTGTATCAACAATTTCATGTTCGTGGTCACGAACATGTTATTAGCGTATGCTAACCATAACGAGAGAAAAATCACTTATTTCCCCAACCCCAAAGACCCTTCACGAATCCTGCAAGCCCAACATGTTCTTTCTTTTCCTGGTCCCCAAATTTCTCTTTCAGATTTGGAAATTCAATCATATTGAATGCAAGATCGAAAAACAAAGGCTTGCAAGGTATGGCTTCCATTGGTGGTGGTAAATTGTAGACGTTTGGTTGCTTCGTGAGAAGCGATATGTCTTCCCGATACTCATGAAGTCTCTCGTATAATGGCTTCTTACTCTTAATTTGTTTAGTTGAGCTAAGTTCATTTTTCTGGCCATCTTGCAGAATGCTATGTGCATGAACAGCGCATTGGGCACCTTCAATTGATATCCCGAGTTTTTCTATGGCTATTCTCAAATCATCCGGAAGAACCAAAACGTTCTGGAGTGCATCTTGCGTGTGGTGAAGAGATCTTTGATAAAGAGCCATAGCTTCACGCCACATGTGAACATTTGCCATGGACTGCGCCATGTAGAAGCATCTGAAAGCGCGATAAGCTTTAGTTTGACCTTCTTGTTCACTGATAAACTGTTCATCGTCGACCAGTTGTGACATCTCCACCAAATTGTGAAGTACCGCTTCATACAAACGGACAATGTCTTGAGGCTTTGCCTTCTCAGAATTTTCCGCAATTTTTATGAGTGTCAAATTCCTTTCCATAGTCCTCGAAAGCCTGATGTATTGCAAATAAGCAATCAGATGATGAGCGCTAGATTTCTCATCTTTATTTTTCAATTCATTTTTGAGAATCTCTCTCAGCGCAATGAGAACGTCTCTACAATCAATCAGGTGCGCTTCGAGCAAATCAATTCTCCCTTCAAGTGTTGTTGTTTTGAAGAGAGTTTGGCTCAGTTGTGAATCAGCGATTAAAAGTCCAGCTGCTCGTGAAGGTACAACACCACACGATTTTCCGCGCCACATGATTTCTTCAGTACTTGACTGATGTTCACGAGTTTGTACGATGAGTGAATCAAGATTAGCTAACAATTCACTACTGAGCTGGCCACGCATAAGCATCAAATCATCGATTGCTGATGTGTCCCCGATATTGTATGCGCAATATCTTAAACTTGGACCGAGCTCTTCAACTCGAGCTTTATACGCAATCTGTTCGTTTTCCGGTAGAGCAACTGATAGCTCACCATAAACTACTTGAGCCTTTTTCAAGTTTGCCATGGCGTCTTTCCAAAGTTGCAGTTCAAACTGAAGAGATCCATGCATCCATGCTACATACGCTTGTGCTTCTAGTTTCGTTCTCGCATCACAATTCACGCTCTGGAATTGTTATTATTATTATTATTATTGTTGTTGTTTGGAAAAGAAAATGGGATAAAGAAGCATAGGAATGTATCGTAGATAGTCATCCAACCTCAATCAATTCCTGTAATTGCGAAGAATGAACAGCGGCCTTCCTCAATCTGGAAATCAAATGAAATTTTTTACGTGGCTCAGTATTTGATTCTATGCGCAATTGCATTGCATAACTCCATGCACGCTCCGCCATCGTCAATGGAATTTGCATAAATTTGTCATCGTTGACCATAACAGGTATTACGTCCCTTCGTTTAAAATGTCGTCGATCACCTTGGGGTACTTTCAGAACCTTTCGCAGTCGTCGGAGACGTCGGGAGCAATAACCTCTGTATCGTTGATAATCACCATGTCGAAGACCGTGTTGCTGCTGAGCATCTTTGATGATTTTCAAAACTGAATACTGTTATTAAGATGCCATATTACACTCACATCAATTAGCAATCACATATGGATTTTGAGTTTATGATAGAACCGTTAAATGAAATGCGTTTGTAGAAAGGGTGCAGAGAAAGATCTACGTCTTCTTCACCATTAAACAAACAAAAGGAAAAAAAGGATACTCCCAAGTGTATGGATTTTCAATTCCCTTCCAAAAACCACATCGTTCTCACAATTATAATTTAACGATGCTTGGTTCTTCTCCAAACCAACCATGATGGTTCAAGATAGATATACTTCCTCGTTCAATAGAATTAACGTACTACATATGCAATGGAATCTAGTCAGAGAATGGCGACTGGATTAGGTCGTGGTGAAAGTTTTCATTCATACAATATATGTACACCTGTCTTCAGATACGTGGAAGTAGAATATGTCGATGGAAGATACTTTCCACTTACTGACACGAGCCGACTGGTGACGCTAAGAGTGCGTTACATTCAATTTGAGCTAGTGTGCAAACTACAGGAATCTAGGGTGTATTCGTTTTGGGTGCTCAGACGCTCTCAGCGCTCATGCTCATAAGCTTTTCAGCATATGCAGCGGAAAAATAAACACTAAAAACACCGCACAGTATACTGAGCTATAGCTCTCACAGCACTGTCAGCACCCAAAACGAATGCACCCCTAGTTGAGTTATCGTCAACATGTGAAAAAGTGGCGTGTTTACTAGACTACAAGTTAATGGGAACTTTTCAACAAGGAACACAGATGACAGGCTCACTGAAGTTAGCCCCACCTGACACATATTTTTTATTTCATCGCTTAACTTAATAAATTTTCATTGTTTATCGTTTGTTCGTCGTTAGTTCGCGATCATAAAAATAGCTCAACTGTTCAGTAATTACCATTTTCATCTTAACAAACAGTGATTCCTCTATAATTACATTGCGCATGCGTATACGTTATAAAGTAGTTGGCAGTATGTATGACAGTACCATGTCACTACCGGGCTTCCGTACAAAACGAATACAGCCTGAAACTACACGACTCCAGAGCTCAGTCCAACTGTCTCACCACGTACATACGTGTGGTTTGAGCGTCCACAGAAGGGCAGGGAGTACAAGGGGGATGTGCATCATTGTGCATCACCATATACATACTATTCCATAAAAATAAAATGGCATGAAACTCAACTGATTACAAATTTATCGGCAAAATTCATGTATGAATAATCAACCAAGCCCAACTAGTTACATAAATAACTGCTACTCCACATTCTCCCCTCCACTGAACAATCACCATATCTCCATTTCTACTTCATTAAACGCTAATTATATTAATAAACATGAAAAGTAAGGTGTGGTTGACAAATACTTCAATTTTCATTTATATCTGTTCATGTACTTCGCGAAGTTAATCCTGGATCTTGTAATTTATGGGAAATACACTTTAGGATGTGAACATATATTTGTGATGTGTAAACAAAATTCGTTGGGAATTTTCACACGAATTCAATAATCAATTCTGATCTATCGATTTAAACAGATCTTCTATTTGGTTGCTTTCATCATATACCCGAATTACATTCATGAATCCACGATTTACGTGAAATCATTGACGATTGAAATAAGATAATTTGTGTTCAATATCCTGAACTTGGGGTCATGTGGATCATCATGATGCTGACCAGAAAATTGATTTATTCGAAAAGCTCAACGAGGATCTTGAGATGTTGTTCACTCAATGCAAGATTTTCAGTGCAACAAACCAAGCTTCTGAACACTATCAGTAAATATTTTCACAGCACTGCTAATCCGAGAATGAACAAAGGAGAAGGAGAAAAATCTATAGCCATATTTGATGTGGCGAAATATAGAAAAAAAGAGAAATCAACGTTTCTCGATGTTATATACACATATGTGAATGAAAAACAACGTAAAACTGGTCATGTTTCATTCGTTCATGCTGCTTTACACTATATGGACGAATTTGGTGTCAATGAAGATCTTGATGTTTATAAGCAAATATTGCACACAATGCCAAAAGGCAGGTATGTTGCTACTACTTTGTCACAAGCGGAGTTCATGCATTATCCTCGTGAGCAGCAATGTATAATTGATTTGTTGGAGAAAATGGAGAATAATGGTGTGATCCCCGACGCAGAAATGGAACTCATGGTAATAAATATCTGTGGCAAATACTCATTTCCACTGAGGAAACTACGCAGAATGGCGTATTGGCAAACGAAATTCAAAAATCTAAATCCATGGCCAATGCCAAGGCCACTCCCCATGGATCCATTGGAACTGGCGTCTCTAGCAATCCGAAAAATTGCTAGTGTTGATGTACAAAGTGTTGTGACAATTTTTGACACTGATGAAGTTGAGAATTCTATTGACAAAACTTGGATCGTTTCTGCATCGAGTCCAGATCAAGAACGACTCATATCACAACATCCGAATAACGTTGCAGCTTTCGTAGAAGGTCCTTTTAAAATATGGATATCGAAAGCGTCTGTTGATTATTTCGTGCTTCGTGCCGATGTTATGAAATCTCATCATGAGGAGAATATTGATTTGGATGGTGACTATTGGAAACCTCATGATTTTCTCTTCTATAAATTTATTGAAAAATTGAATCACATCTGTTTATTACAGATGTATCAAATCTAGATATTTCGTCATGGAGTCGCACGAGGAAACAAATATGTCATCATCGTGCCATACACGAACAAAATGAACAAACAATTTTTGGAGTCTGTGCGACAGGAACATCGAGCAAAGATTCCCTATTGTCATGGATTCGTTGTCTACAGCCACGAAATCCGGCGTTGATATCCATTCCTATTTTATTCAAATTTATAAAATACACCGATGAAGTTAGAATGATCGACTCAAGTAAATTACAAGCCAACATTTCCGAGGATATATCAGCCGTAGCAACCAAAAAAATATCCAATGCTGATATACACTGAACCTAACAATGTAACCTTTGTAATAAAGAAAAATGTTTGATGCAGAAGTACCACAATTGTCTCGCCTATTAATGATTCTATTCTCTGAATTCATTATCGAATGATTTTGAATTCACCAATTGCTCGGGGCGACATGCATATACATGTATTCAAATCAACGTGCAATGGAAATATTTAATTTTTTAGTGTACAATGTAATAATTCCGACGGCACGAAACAGTATCAAATAATCTACTGCTTCGACATCATCAACTTTCTAATCACCTTTCATTATCGGCGATGAACATCATTGTGAAGAGTAGTATCTCTCATGTCCTCTCTAAATGTAGGAAGACATACAGTTGGTACATTCCTGTTTGTAATAAAAATGTACGCTCATACATGAAAGTATATTTTTAATTTTCCAGATTTCAACTCCGTATCTTTTAAACCAAAATGGATTATGAATACATCCCGCTTACAACTTCGATTCGAGACAACGTCGTCAATTTTCAAAGTATGCCATTACATGCATTTATATTATTGTGTAAACAAAATTTATGACATGGTCTGTGTTTATATTTAAGGAAGTAAATTATGATGTGGTGTTGAACACACGTGTGACATCTGCGCCAAGTGAACGACCGTATTATAAGAAACCATTGCTGCTCCAAGAAGGTCGAAAGCAATGGCTTTGGGATTACAAAGGTCGTCGGTACCTCGACATGTTCGGAGGAATTGTGACTGTGGGTGTTGGTCATTCCCATCCGTGAGTTTATTTTCCGTTTCACATTATCGATCAATATGCATAATGCACCAATTACAAAGTCAAATTGTAACATTATTATGGATGCGAAGCACTTTTAATTCACCAACATCTCAGGAAAATCGTTAACGCTGCCGTGGGGCAAATCTCCAAGCTAGCCCATACAACTGCTATTTATATGCATTCACAGTATCATGAATACATAGAAAAATTGAAAGAAGTACTGCCCAAACATCTGAATATTGTGTATCTAGTGAATAGCGGTACTGAAGCAAATGAGTTAGCAATTCTCATCGCCCGACTTTATACGGGTGGACATGAGATAATTTCGTTGCAAAATTCTTATCACGGGAGTAGTCTAGCGACACAAGCTGCCACGGCCATGTCGCCCATGAGATACCCAGTTCCACAACTCTCAGGATTCATCCATGTGAGTTAAATTTAATGTTTGAACAGGGAAATTCGAGTAAGTGTTACGTTGCAGCTGAACAAGAGAACAATTATTATTGTCGTAATCGATCCATATTATTAGGAATTCAACTGATCTTAGGTGATGAATCCGGATGTATTCAGAGGACTTTGGGGTGGATCCCATTGTCGGGACAATCCATTGTCTTCAAGAGATATCAATTGCGATTGCATCGATGATGTATGTACTGCAGCGAACAATTACTTCGGACAATTAGAAAATACGTTCAGATATAGTGTCTCAAAGTCGGGTCGAGTTGCAGCATTCATCGCTGAATCAATTCAAGTATGATCATTTTATACAAATATTATTTCATATAGATGTCTAAATACGAAATGTATAAATATCACTTGATTGATTCTTTATACTCACTTCTACAAGGGCGTTGGTGGCGTCATTCAATATCCGAAGACATATTTGAATAAAGTTTATGATTTTGTGAGAAGCAAGGGTGGTCTGTGTATTGCAGATGAAGTACAGACTGGTTTTGGTCGAACAGGCGATCAATTCTGGTGTTTTCAGAATCATAATATACAACCAGATATTGTCACTCTAGCAAAGGGAATAGGTAACGGATTCCCGATGGGTGCCGTTGTTACAACTGACAAAATCGCCCGAGTTTTGGACAGCGCGATACGCGTCAATACATTCGGTGGAAATCCAGTTGCCTGTGCTGTTGGATCAGCAGTCCTTGACGTAAATTATAATATACTTTTTCGATTGAAAACCGCCAATGACTGTTCCCTCTAACAAGTACGATTGTTTCACATATTATGTTAGGTAATAAAGGAGGAGGGACTTCAAGAGAACTCGAAGATTGTCGGGACGCATTTATTATATCAGCTGAGTGCCTTAATGACGGATTATCCCACAATAATTGGCGATGTGCGTGGGAAAGGTTTGATGATTGGTGTAGAGTTGATATCAGATTCTGAAACAAAACACCCAATGGCTAGAACGCAAGTATTGCAGATTTTTGAAGATATTAAGGACATGGGTGTACTCATTGGTCTAGGCGGTATTGATGGGAATGTGAGATTCAATAGATCATAACAACTGCCACTTCAAATATTATCTATTCAATAATGAAATATTCCAATGGTAAATCTAGGTTTTCAGAATCACACCCGCAATGTGTATCACTCAGGAAAACGCTGATAGTACTGTTGAAATCATCAGGAATGCATTGAAGTTGCATTGCAGTCGTCACACAGACAACAAAAATTCTTTGAAGTCGAGTACAGTATGGCAATAAATTTTCGTTCGGCAATACAGGGTTTTTTATTGAGTATGTTGCGATTGATAGATCCTCTTTTTTTTTGATATTGTAAAATAATTCATGATTGTCATTATTGTTGTTATCTTCTCATTTTCGCACTGATAATGATACGGAGATTGGACAAATTCTTTACATAATGATCCCATGACTTCATTAGTTCCAAGAGTAGAGAATAGATTTCCACGAGTCATCTATATATATAACACTGTAACCAAAAAGGTTGTCGTGGGTTTTACATACTAATACTTCCATTCGTTCTTGTTGTTGCAAATAATTCTCATTCTCAAAAGTAATGTTAACCAAACCGAGAAAATTCTCGACGTTCCAAAACACATGCCCTTTGGATATGGAAGTTAATTGCCATAAATGAGTGTATTCTTAATACGAAACAACAACAAAACTAATGATGTTGATGATGATTATGACAATAATTATGATGGTGACATAATATCACCACACGGTATCATGTCAATGAATCAGGAAATTACAATAACAGTATATTTCAATATAGACATTTGGCACTTTCACAAGATTTCCGCCTTGTTTGTTCACACAACTTTTTCCCCATTTTTAACAACATAAGTTTGCATATGCAAATACTCATATGTCATTACAGTAGAGGCTACAAAGAAGTCTTAGTTCATACACCAGTGTGCTGATTATCGTACGAATGAATTGGCTTCCAAGTAACGAAACAGCCTTATCAAGTTATGAGTGATGTAAGAGATCCTTTGCATTCTGGTAATGCATCATGTAGATAATGAGAATTCTCAGTCATAGAAGCAAGATCTGCCTCTAGGAGAGCCAAATGTAATTCTCGTCGAGCCTTTTGAACGACGTATACCATCAACGTTACTCCAATAAGTATCTATAAATACAAAAATTTATATTTGCATCATTTCGAACTTCTCATCAAGCGTATCATAGAATGAATAACTCTTGTAGAATTGGTGGAATACAATAAACTATTTTGAAATTTGACATACCTGGAAGCAAAAAACAATATAACCAGTGGTAGCCGTTGACCTATTTTCCAAAACATCTTGCATGGAACGCAAACTACTACCAAGATAAACATTTATCAATTGGGCAGGCATTAAACCGATAGCACTTGCGACATGATAACCCAATCCACTGATGTTACTTACCTGAAACTCGCGAGATTAAATAACAACAGAAATGCCGAGCATCACTTGTAATGCATGAGAAAGATAAATATGAATATTTACTGCAAATATTGTATTTTGGAGTCCAAAAGGGATGGGTGTGAGCCTGGCAAAAAGAACGACTCTGAAAGCTTGAGGACCAGATATAACTTTCAATATAGCTCTTGCAGTTTCACTTCGTAAAAGGGCACCTATTGGTAATTTCGCAGAAAGTGCACCAAGTGTTGTGTGAGCCACAGCTATCCCTAAATTTGCACCCAACACAACCATTGCAATGCCCCGTGCAATTCCAAAAAGGTATCCACTTGCAATGATAAGAAATAGATATCCAATTACAATAGGAAATGATACAACCGTGAAAAGAGCTGTAACAATCACTGTGATTATCCATATGTCCTGATGTTCAATCCATTGCAGCAGTAGTTTTATATAATCTTTGCATATGAATACTATGGCGCTCAAAAATGCCAGTGTTGCTATCGTGACTACAATATAACATATTGAATTTGAGCTGATACAGTTACATTTAACTGCCGAATTCTTTATTGGTCTCAATTCAATTCTCTCTATGTCAATTACATCCATACTTTCATCCAACTTCTCCTCAATCCTGTCTATAATTATAAAACAAAACTATCGATAAATTATTGTGGCGCTATACCAGAATTTTCATCAAGATTGTAGTTATTATCATAATGGAATTTCTTATACTGCATTTATATCAATTATATGGTTACCTGATTTTTATCTATGTCGTGATTACCCACATGGAGATATCAATGTCAATATTGCCATTTGAATTAACATTGAGTACAAAATCATCAAGAAAATTTGATTTACCATTTCTTTCAATTTTCTTAGAAGGTTCGAATTGAGGGAAACAATTTGTGAGAATTAAAATGAGAAGGACGTTCATATCATAACATCAGAAGTAATATGAATACAATTGAAACATACGACATATCTACAAGATATCTCGGAATCCAATTATAATAATGGGTGTGATCAGCAGTGATAAGTCAAGCAGACACACTAGGAGAATTCAAACAAATATATAGCATATGCTATCAAACTTCGTATAGTGCAGTACGGGTTTTAATAAATATGGAATGTGAGCATTAGTTGTGGGCACTAGCTTGAAATACCAAGGTGGTACCATTGGGAATGCATCATGCAGTGTGCCAAAAGAATTCGAAAATAGTGGGTACTTTCCAATTACAGCACAGCAGGCATAGTCCCGCACTGTGTCCACTACTGAATGCTCGGCTCCCCGAAGTTAGCCCCACCTTATTTTTCTTCTTTCAATTTGTAATTTTTCGGAACTGCACAGTGCTGCCATAGAGGAAAATACAAGATATCTGTCAGGTGAGGCTATCTTAAGAGTGAAAATTTGTTCAATTATTCATGAATAAATGAAGAACGAAAGAACAATTTTCGTGATCGAATAATTACGAACAAACGACGAACAAACGATGTGCAGTTTTGAATAATTGAAAATCGAAAACAAGAAAATTAATGGGGGCCAACTGCAATGAGCGGAAAATACGCTCCTTACATTTTCTGCTTTCAAGTTGGTATTACAGGAAAGCAGTACTTTTCATAGTGCTCGATCATGCGAAGCGTTGGCTGTGGTTGGAACATTCAACATTGAGCACTGTGCCACACAATGCTCTATAATGCTGTAGATGGTGAACTACCATAATTATCACACTGAGAACGGCAGTGCGCTACTGTCGGTACCTATGGGGGTTTTCCAATTAGACAGCACTGTGCGGCACTGTGCGACACTGTGCGACTGTGCGATGTGGTGCTTATTGGAACACACACGTATCATGAGATCTCTTTCAAATGGCGCTTAGAACATCAACGTGAAAAGTTTCGATTCTCTGACATGCTCTCATAGAATTGTCAGAACTCGTAAAGAAAATCGAGAAAATTCGAAAAGACGAAGACAGAGTGATTGAATTCTCCT
>JABMBR010005166.1:0-17690 GCA_018881525.1 Meteorus sp. PSUC_FEM 10030008
TAATTTTAACAATTATAGTATAATGTAACAATGAAAGGCGAAGTAGGTGTTGGTGTATATATATAGATATATAATCGTACACATATACATATCCATACATATATTGTTTGTTGTTGTTGTTGGATAGGGGGTGGGGGATAGAATTTTTTTTGTTGGGGGATTGTAAGAATGTGTGGAGTGAGGCATGTGGGTACCTCCAGGATCACTGTTTGTGTCTTGTTTGCGCTTCCTCTTCTTAGTTCGGTTGGTATTTGCGCGGGAAGACCAGTCAGGGTACAGCTGCATGTGCAACTGTCTCTCACGTCGCGCCAATTCATAATACTTGGCCTGTTCCTCTCGCCCTAGCGCGTGCCACTACCGAGAGAAGAGAGAACCAAAACACTTTTTTGTATATAATTGCACAGAATCTCGGCTAAACAATAATGGTAATGAGAGAATAATTTTTTGTACTATGCTACTGCCGCCACCCTGTTGTGTTACCATTACTCAAGTTAGCTCATCTAAACAAAAATTATCTCTTTTTTTTTTTTTTTTTTGAATATATCTTGTCTTATTCAACAACTTTTCGTTTTCACAGGGAAATAATAAATATTAAAAAGCATTTTCATGTGACATTGAGGTCCCTACTTTCCGTTCGAAGTGCTAGAAGAACAGCCTAGTTTGCCCCCTTCCCATCTATCCCCCAATAGATACATCACTATTTATCCGTGGATTCTGTACCTATTTTTACGTTCAGTTTTGCACAGAGTGTCTGATAGCGCTTTCAATCAACTTCTGTGTTGATACGATCTATTAATTGAATTCAACTTACAAAAGAATAAACTAAAAGTAATATAACAGTACATACGACGATAATTTGTGATGAGTATGTTCGTATGGCATTGTACATATTGTCTGAGGATATAAGTTATCAGATGTTTATTCTAAATCATAACTATATCATAGAGTTAGTTATATCAAAATCACAGGATAAAACGTACTGTAGATCAAAATGACAATACGAATCCCATCGCGTATTTTTGCGCCGAACACAACTACGATTAATGATTGATGGTTGAAATTTCCTCAAACTACCAGACAATCCGTACATTATTCCATTTTCATTTTCAAACATTCTTTTTTCACTTTTTTTTTATCTCTGAATAAAGATTATTGCTCGGGGAGTTGGCCAGACAATCATCGGATTTTTGCGAACGCGGGTCTCTTTTTCCCCATTCTTTTTTCATTATAAAGAAGTACTTTTCTTTTCAACTATTTCGAGTTTACTTCTTTTTTCCGTACTGCTGCCACATTCCACAATCCCCACAGACAATCCAATCCAATTTAATTAATGATAGTCCGGTCATCGGAGAGATAATACAAGGAAAACAAATGTAATCATGAAAAAAAAAAAAATAAATAAATGAATAGATAAAACAAACAAAAAAAACAAATAAATAAATGAATAAATAAATTGATGAAAAATAAATAAAACAGAAACGCATAGAGACTTTGATCGTTTCAATTCAACCAATAGGTACTATTAATTATTATTAATGATTATTTAAAGGGCCTGCTGTTCTAGCACTGGAAAGTGGTACCTCCGGTGGGATCTGCGGAGCGCTCTTTCTTCCTCTTCTTCTTCTTGCTGCCATATCCGTAGTTATCTCTGGCACTCCAGCCGGGGTAGCGTTGCTGGTGCAGATGGCGCTCCTGCCTGGCCGCCTCATAATACCGCGCCTGCTCCTCTCGGCTTAGCGAATGCCACTGCGTGATCATATGCCCCAAAACGTTCAGATTTTCAAAGTCTCAAAAATTCTCGTGCACCGTGCTTTTCAACTATATTTTTGGTTTTTTTTTCACACAATTTCGTCTTTCTTACTTGTGTACTTCTTTTTTTTACAGATTCCAGACGGATCGATCCGCGTGCCCAGCGCACACAGAACTGAGTTTTATGTCGTGTACCCACCCATTATATTCACGCGGGTCCCGTAATACATTCAAGTATCTCAATGAAATAAAAATATATTTATTATTATGAATTTATTTCAATATTGGTCCTTATTCGAGATTCCTTAGATCCCACCTACTAATGCTCTATTTGTACTAAGGTAATATCTTCTTTCCATTATTTTCCTCTAAAGTTTGTTAATAGTTGAGTAAAGCGTATAATAATCTTCACTGAATAAGCGTTGTTTTCATGCACAATATTACTTTCATTTCGAATATGATCACATCGAGATCTCTAATGTTTACATCATTAAAGTCTGGACAGAGTCAAGATTTTGTTTGAAAAGTGGTTCCAATTTCGTTCATCCATTCATCAACATATTGTTCTTCATGTATTGACAGAATTACATTACAGAATGAGGAATGTAGGACCATTTATCATTATTGGATTAAACTGTAGGTGAGTGTGTAAAAGACAGACATATTCTTTTTCCAATCTTTGTTCTTCATGAGAAAAGAATATTGAGTTGAGTTTAAGATATATTCAATGCGAATTCAATTCAAACCTTTACTCAGATATGATTGAGAGAAAGTGAAGAAGGCACAAACAATCATTACGAGTAATTTCACTTTTTCATGGCAACACAAAATCTTGACTGTATTTCACTCCGATCGTTTCAGCACCATTGATTTTATATTTTTTCATGAAAATTCCAAATGCATGAGAATAATCCGAGAAGAAGTGACATTATCAAGCCAGTTTAGTGATGCAAAAAAGATCGTATTCTTATTTGTATATCATTTGAATGTATTTCGAAAAATAGTCATTGATCGTCACTCACCCGCCTTCCTAAAATTTGATTGATTGCGGCGCTCTCTTTTAATGTACACTCTGCCACCACTTTCGCTCTCATTTCTTTCATATACAGCATAAAAGCGTTCAAAGGTTTCTTTATGTGAGGTTTTTTTTTATCTGCAGAGAAATATCCATGAACATAGACATTAATAAATTAAGCATAGCTATCTCCAACATTATGATAGAGAAAAAATATGCACAGTAGGTTTATTACCTTGATTATTTTGCTGTCCAGTATCTTGTGTTTTCGTGTTGTCCGATGTTAATGACAGTGAATTCTTCTGGTCCATTGTCGATCTACAAACAAAAAGAAATACCAAGAATTAAAGAATGTTCATTGTGTACAATCAAATGCACTAAATCTAAGAAGAGACTACCGTTTCAGGTGTGATTGTTTAGTCTCATGGTTATTTATAGATTCTGGTTTGGTGTTTGGTATTGTATAAAGTGATGCAGAGTTGGGCGAATTGCTCAATTGTTCACTGATATTGACCGTTGGTCCATCGAAGTAGGGTTGAGGTAATCTTAATGGATTTCTAATAAATTGTTGTGGCAATGACCAACTCATTTGCTGACACATAAGTTGTTGCGCCTCAACCATTGCTAATAATTGCATAAAATAATATTGTGTGCCATACGGTGGTGGGCTGACACCACCTCTTGGAAGATTTATATTTGACATTTGCATCAAATTATTCATATGTAACGCAGTTAATATTTTTTCATCGGCTATTGGCAAACCGTTGACACTTGTTTTTCCCGACTCTTGCAATATTGCCATGTTTGCCGACATTTTCAATTCCATTCTGCTCTCTTCCATCTTTTCTTTATTCGCTTTTGTATCAACATCATCAACTAATATTGAATCACTACTTCTGTTATTATCCTTCTTAATAACCAAATTTAATGGCTCCAAACAATCGGACTCCATCGCCACACGGAATATTCAGTTTGGTGGAAATATGTTTTCAGTTATTTCTCTGTGTGTTTCTTCATTAATAAAAAAATTAAACGATTGAATAGATGAATGGATGAACTCTCAGAGACTATAATCACAATGTGAGTTATCCTATTGGCACGTTTAATCTTCACTGTTTCCTGCACTGTTTAATGCACAGCAGTTCTGCTAATCTGGCATAAACAACAGCATTGAGATATTCCGTAGTTTTTGCAATATTCACGCACACAACAACAGGGAGCATCTTTTATTCTTGTAGTCTCTACATAACAGCTTGATTATAATTATTTTTAATATCACAATTTGGGCCCGATTATATTGGCTCATATGTAATGAGCAAATTATCATAATCTTATTTTTGGCAACAAATCACCATGACCACATTCCATTTTATATCCTACCATTTTCACACAAATATCCCACCTCCTTCACCAACTCCGATGACTCTACCGCCATGTATTATATATATACATATATATGCACGTAACACACACGTATATCTGTACGTATACCATTGATATTCAAGAAAATCTTTATACGTCACCATAGAGAAGTGTAGTATTTTTTTCCACGATGAAAGGTAACAATATCTATATAGTATTTGTTGGATGATGACGGATGATTGTTAATTTTGATGTTGGAGACTTTCGTGAGTATTTGAGTGTCGTTGTGGCGCGGCGTAACCCCAGCAGTGTTACGATTGATTATCCGAGTTGGGGATGGCGGGTGCACGACCCATCATTGCAATTCATGGCTCTACAACTACATCTCGCAGTGCCCTACCAATGTATAATTCACGTGGGGTGAGTATAAAATTGCATATTTTTTTTCCTTTTTGGCGGGCTATACGAGGCGCTGCTGTCGCAAATTGTTGTCCAGGAGTGGCGCACACAATATTACCATCGGGAATGTCCTTTTGCCACGCAATTTTTTCATATGTATTGTTACACTCTGACATTTCAATTCAAAACACTTCTCTGTGTGAATTCATTTGTTGCATTACAATAATATAATGAGACTGTGAATCCACTCGCAAGATTCGCGTATCTTTTCATTATCATGCAACTCTACAGGTTCGTATCTATTCCCCTATAATTCCAAATGTAACAATCAACTCGTAGTAAATTCCCATGCATTTCAAGTTTTGATAATTCATCAGAAAAACATCGACCTGTTGATGATGAATTGCGCGAAGACTGATGTGAATATCGGAATATACAATGGAAAACTCAAAAAACACCATGAATTGGGTGATGCACATGAACTCTGAAATGAATCTTTTGTTCAACACGGAAAAAAAATATTAATCAGATGTATAAGATATTATGGAATAAATTTTTTTATTCTCTCGAATTCACTCTGGGGGTAGCAGACAGGACAGACTTTACTGCTGCGCGTTATGGATGCGACTACATTGTAATGCGATGCCTCTCTGACGACACCCTACTGCCCCTCTTTTCCGATTCGACAGTTATAATAGCGGTGAAGTCGTAATTTCCGGATTTTGTCGTTATGACATTGCTTTGCTACATGTTTGAATGAAACTTGTTCGTTATCCTAGTCTGTACAGAATAGAAGAATCTGTTTTGTTCAATATAAAGAATACACTTTGATTATCCATTCTTCTAATGCAACCGGCAGCAACTAATGATTCAAGAAATTGTAGTAATAATTGGTAAATGATGTAGCTACACACAAATTACAAATCTGTGAAGAGGGTAATGATCAATACATAGCAAAATCAGCGCAGACGCTGTGTGACTCTGAGTTGTGGACTGCCATTTCAATATATAAGTAAATCTATCCTGTCCGTTGATGCGAAAATCACCCAGGAGTTTTAGTCACAGCAGTAGGGGAATAAGTTGCTGTAGTAGTAGTGGTAGTAAACACCAGTAGCAGTGTTATTAATGTTGGTTGCTGCAATAATGGTAATGCGAATACAAGTTACTCTATGTGAATTTTTTTGTGTCTGTGCGTATGTTTCCCTCATAACGTGCTACCCTCAGCGGCAGTTCTCCAAACTATTCAATTCCATCCCCTTTCAACGCAATTCAGAATTGCCACACACTCCTTCTTTATCATTCGCGATGGAGTAGATGATGTTATTTTTACCATTCGTGTTTCCAACGTCAATATTTACAGTGAGATAACTCTTACATTTATCAGACATAGGCTATTATCGGCAGAGTACACACTTTCGAAGAACTGCCTCAGTTAATAATGTTTAATTTGGACGGGATGTAACTGTTGATAAAATTATCACACAACTACCATTCGGCCCCAAGAGTATGGAGATGATGTTCCGACTTCAAAACAGATATAACAGTTTATCGATGGAAAAACACTTGAGTCCCTCATAAAATTCTACATTCAGTTTTATCAACCGAGCAACTTTTTATTGTATATGATTCGCGGGATTCTCGTTACTGTGCTGAAAAGCAATTGGCTATTGAGGAGTTGCTCAACATTTGTCCAGAGTGGAATCAGAAATAAAACGCACCTGTGATTGTGATCCAAAGTGGAGTGATCTGCCTTCGGTGCGGATGAAACAAGCGCATGAGACGCTAATGCATGTGCGTGCGGACTCAGTCCTGGATGCGGCGGCATAAGGCCGGTCGGTGAAAATCTATAGAGGTCACTGTAAAATAGGGTATCAATTAAACTATGAGAGTATGGATGATATGATGTGACATCTATTTTATGTAGAATAGTTGGAGTTTGTCTCCCAATTGATTTATATTATTTTTAGTACCTGGGTAAACTCGAACTTGTGATGGGTAAACTCGTAGGATATGGGCTTCTGAAGCCAGCACTCGCTGGGGAGATCGGGTACATGCTCGGTGTGTGCCTGTAAAAATAATATGTTTGTGAAAAAATTCATCAACATTCTACTTGATAATGAGATTGCCAGTGGAGATCAATTATTTGAATGCTCGCAGGTTATAATCAGATAATGGGAATGGAGAATAGTTTCTAAAGGGATGCTTCAATCGTAAGATGAGGAAAATTAATCATCCGTGGGAGATCACGATTTGGAGTTTTTCGGGCATGAAGCAAATAAAAGTAGGAAAACCCCATCCTCGAGGATATCCTACAAGCGAATCTGGCTAGGAGGGTGGATTTGATTCAATAGACTGGAGCTGAGATAAGGACCAGAAAAACGAAAGAGATGTGGTAACATCACTCAATGAACTATTCTTTCAGCGATTTTTTTTCTTGTTCATGATATTCGATTCTCTATATTAAACAATATTACAATGGACTCGAACTACGCAAGTCCGCATTCTTTATTTTGTTTCTGGACTGAACCTCACCGAACAATCTTCATTCTCTGGCATTAATCACTTACTCACACAGTGACAGATAGTAATAGAATATTCAATTCATTATTGTCTTATTTCAATGAATGATTGTAACTCACCAGGAGGCGGCTACTTGTGACATTTCTGGACTCAACATTGGGTAAGGATATTGTCCAGTAGAGAATGGATACATCGGTGCCCTCGTGAGACCTGCAAAATCAAAAATGTTGCTTCGAATTGAGAATGATACATTATGAAAATTCGAGGATGAATATAGCTATGATTCATTCGTAACATAACGAAAATGTAAAAAATACACCTCATGAGATTTACTATACGTTCATAAGAGAACGTTATCGCAAGTCAAATGGTTATCACGAAAACCTTTGATAAATATTTGGAGATCGTTGGAAGCTATATAATTTCTTAGTATATAAAACACGAAAATTACCACGGGTTCGGACATATGTGAAGTCTATTCTCAAAAACGATACGTACGAAAATGTAATGCTGGGATTACTCAATAAACATTAGATATTCCCAATATCTTCACCCAATATATTGGAATAAATTGGTATGGTAAACGTGATCGTATGTTCGTCGATATAACGGGCATATGAGTTCCAGAAATAGAAAATAGATATATTCCCAAGAGATTTGAGAAGCTCAATGGTGAGCAAAACTGACATAATGGAATAATGAGAATGGCGAGTCTTATGGATTGTGATATTGAATCCATTTGACTTTGATGATCATATGACGACGACTGTGATTGGATGAGCGAAAAATGTGTTGGAGCTCTTGGAGGTAGAGACGATAAGGTGAGCGGAAACCACTGTGAGAACCATCATTGAGACCAATGCGGTTGATATGATGGGTGGTTGGTTAGTAATAAAAAGAAAGAGGTTCATTCGCAATATCCTGGCAGAGTCCGCAGACCTTGCCATGTGTGCTTAATCACTTTCCAGTCGACTCGTCAGTCTGCAACCCCATTATCAGCGTCTCACCACCCGGAAAATTACTCTTTTATTCATTCCATCAACCATAGAATTGAGTGTATGCGATTGGGAGTTCCGTGCACTCAGTTTTCATCCAGTCAGGTTCTAGCATTCCGGACATTCTCTCCTTCTCTTTCGTTCAATATCGAACGCTTCAACTACGTAATTTTTGTGACTAGTTGTGATGAAGAGTGTCTCCTCATCGCAAAAATTTCTCATCATTCTGTCCATTATATTGCAATATATTCTTTTGTTGATATTGCCGTATAGAACAATCAGTAGTCAGGCGGATTTTCACCAATGATGTTGTAGCAAGCAGCATACGGACTTTTGTACCATTTTAAACTTTGATGATTCTGCTAACGAAATTACTTTACTTTTTATAAATACGAAAGACAATCAAGCCGATACTCGTATGAATTCGAACCAGTAACGATCACTCTCAGACGCATTCCTTTGTATGAATTAATGAAAAATTATGAGATATCTTTGATTTTTCTTCTGTTCAATGGTATGTATATAGAAAGCTCTCTGGATACGGGTAGGCTGGTAAACGTTCTCACATCCGCACATAAATTCCCGATTGCGAAATGTAAAGCGCGTGTAAGCAGTCACATGCAACTCTCTGAACTGATATGCGATCGAGCGAACGCAACCGGGTATCTATTCGGTGAAAATATACGCGATAGTTGCATTACCTGGGCGATTGCATTTTATTGTAAACTCACTCGTGCGAAACCCGACGACACTCGTTGGTGAAATAACAACACTGTATACACTACGACCATATACCGGTTAATATTGAATTATAACAAAAATTAATGAGACAACGTTTGAATGGATTTTTATGAGTCCAGTGGTCAATGAAATTAGATAGCAATCGAATAAGAAATTCTTCGTGTTGTTGTACACGTAGAGTCGTATTTTCACGCTGAATACTCATTTAAACTACAAAAAGAGGTTTAGCTATGAGTGTTGATGACACCACTTTTTCGTCCACTATCGGATATATATGTATTCGCTTGTACAAAGTATGATATACATTTGCACACATTGATACATGGTAATTGCATCAATTCGCGCGGTAACTCTGCTAGTAGTGCAGAAACAAGCAGTGGACACGTGGCTGTTGGACGCCCCGCGAGGGCGATAATGAATCCCGCTGAGCATATAAATCTGCTATGGATATATGGCAGTAGAACATATATTTATACGTTTGCACATACACTCATGATCCACCAAGAGATGTGAGAGCGATGTGGTACGTAAATAGAAATCAATATGTCAGAATGTAAATGTAATTATTAGAATTATTTCTGCATATGCATATAGCAGAACTTCGTGGTTTGTGTGCAGATTGTCATTGATCCATTTTCACCTTTACCTTCACTGTGATCAGCTTTTTGACTATATTAATTCTCATATCAATATAAATTGCGGCAAAAATAAACCAACTTCCGTTATGACATATTGCTGATCATCACCGTCATTTGATTTCGCGATTATGTGAGTAATTCAAGGCCATAAAATGTAACCCATTTGAAGTAGTCTTTCTTTCGTATCATTATAACTCGCGTCTAAAATACACTTACAAGCGCGGGCGGCAATATATATATATATATATATATGCAATGTTCTCGTGCTCGTTATTTGCATTCAGCATGCTATTTAACTGGTCTAGCCAAGTGGAACTAGTTGCCCTGTAATTGTGCGGCGCACAAGGAGTGCCACAAGGCAAATCCCTGTTCCGATGTCTATCCGTACACGTTCACATGTACATTCATTTATGATTGTGGAAAAGCGCACCATGTGATATTGAATTGCGAACAGTGAGAGAACGATGAGTAAGCAAAAAGGATTGACAATACAAATCTGCATCGGTTTTAACGAAGAGATGAAATGTGATGGGGGGAAGCAGGCGGTTGAGTGTTGGGGTAGCGATAGAGATAACGATAGACAGAGAATGAGGAAAAAAAGGGTGAAAATACTTTCTCTTCTTTTCTTTATTGATGCGAAACCTATGACTGTATAACTATAGCGAAACGTAGAATCGGAACAGATAAAAACACGAAGCAAGTGAACCAATATCATCATGTCATTGACAGAGTTTCACGATAGGAATTGCCACTAGGTGCATCTCTTGCCTTAATATTAAATAACCTCATAGCATACAGTTCGAGAGTGTCTCGATAATGAGCATAGGCGAAAACTTGAGAACTGGTAGATTTGATTAGAAATATTCTTGACATGGAGGGTAACTATTAAGTCTAGTTTATCTTTGAGAGTGACGATGGAACCAACAATGCTTGCTGCATGTGAGGAAGGAAAAGGATTGCGAAAACTGAAATAGCTCGAAAACTGTTGGGCAATAGGTGGTACCTCACAGTAACGAGGTTTTGAAAAACGCGAAACGTGAGAAAATGCAAGAGAGAAATTGAGAAACTTGGACTCGTGAGGGTGAAAATACCGGCTGATGGGCGGGATACAAGGGCGATGATTCTACAGAGGGTTGCGCAAAACGTTTGCTCGTTTGCAATACAAAGACTTTGTGAGCTGACATATACATATATAAGTGAGCTTGTAGTCTTGTGTGAACGCCATCGAACCCATCTACATATTCTAAAACGGGATTGGTTGGTATGAGTTTAGGAGCAGAGGTGCTCTTTACTTTGGGAGTGAGAATGCACCAGTGCTTCTCGAACGGACATCCTCATGAATTTTTACTCTCATCCCAACACATATTTATTTATTTTTCCGTCTGTTTTCTTATTGTTAATAGGTGTTTTTTTTTCAAGCAGCTTGAAAACGATTGAAGAGTTCGAGAGTCCTCGAGAAAAGTTGCATAGTATATTTCAAGGCATTGAATATGAGATTGAAGATGGGAACGAAGCGAGAATGAAAGAAAAATAGGGAGACAAAAAGATAAGGGTTCGGAAGGAGCGACCCCTTGACCTGGCGCCAGGAGAAGACTCGCATGCCTCACTGATTAGCCTAATGGTGAGTTCTCTTTCTGCTCCTCGTCTTCGTACTTGAGGCCAGTTCGTGAATTCAATTCCCTTTCCATTTGAATTGTGCGCGCCCCCACCCCTTCTACTTCACTCTCTCTTTCAATTCTCCAATACGTCGTTTTTTACATCCCTCTTCGACAACGCATCCCGCAACCACTTGACTGTATGAGGGACATTGCGTCAATTGATACTCCATGAAAACAATACCAATAGAAGACGGCGTGGAAAGCTTTGCATTTTTTCCGAAGAAATGATTTAATGAATTGAAAGTGGTGAGAAAATCGGGGATATTTAGCAATATGTTGAAAAATGAAAGGATAACCAGCCGAATAGATTGACTTTGAACAGAATTCATTTTTTGTTCCCAGGCCTTAGTCATGAACACTGAGATGATAGCACCGGATCGTGAATCCTTTGCAATGTTATTGTAATATCCTGCTAAATGTTTGTATTCATTTGCATAATGAGGTGAACTTGCTCAAATCGTAACTGTATTTGTAGCGTACTTCGTCAGTTTCTTCAACTCATGAGTCGTCCAAGTTTGCGTTTGTCTTTTTCTGTATAATGCGGCAGACTGATCTCACGTATGAAGATTCATATACTTGTGCCTAAGAAAAATTTTCAAGATATATCTTAGGAACAGATAAGACGTGAGCAAGTATCCCCTATACTTTATCGATACATACAAAAGCATACATAAACATCAAACAAACAAAAATTAGCATCAGAAAACAGCCTCCACCTCAGCCACCACCACCCATCAATGATCATCAGGAACAAAATAATGAAAACAGTATAACAAGTGTAAAGGATGACTAAGATGTACAAGATGGAAGCATGTATGATTATTATTCGAATATGTGCCTGGAATATGGACGTTGAAACAGAAAACAAAAACGAATGGGCGGATGGACGTGTGGCTGACCTGTGGAGGCTGCTGCTGCAAGAAGTCGTTTCCAATGCGCAGAGTGTGAGGGTGAACCATGTTGGGGAGCTGGCCAGTACTCACCGGCCGCAGCGGCCGCCTTCCCTGCGTCCAATGCGCCATAAGGTGGAATACCCATATGTGCTGGTGGCGGTTGAGTGAGATGATCACCATTCGCACAAAAAAATGGTAAGCCACTTGGATGTGTACCCGCAAGTCCCATTTTGCTTGCCTGAAACATAAAAATTCTTCGATCAACATTTACTTCCATTACAAAGTGTGTGAGTTCTTGAAGCTACTGCATATTAAAAATTTCATCGTAATGTTTGACACCATACCGTTCAAAAATTTGAAATATTTATATAGTAGCAATCAATAGCTTAGTTATTGTACTATGAATTAAATTTTTGTATCAATTTGATATGACACGGGACAGTAATAGTTATTTATGACATATTACATAATAAAAGTCAATGGTCTCGCTATTGAACATTCAAAGACCGTCAATTATGGTATCCATTGGACGCAATCGATGATAGTAGTTTCGATGATTTTCTCAATGGTTTTTGAACGTGTATGAAAATTCAGGTTAATTCGAACTGGGGAAGACGCACAAGCGAACTAGTGGTCACAAAATATAGAAGCATAAAAAGTCAATTTTTGAGAGGTCAGGCGCGTCCTGCCATTTACTCGGAGATCCTCGAATAATGTTCGCATTCTGTTACGCTCCTATCCCACCAGTTATATTTTGTCAAATGTGTCTCCACTTGCATCTTCATTTGTCATTGTTAGCAGCCTTCGTGGAAACCAAATGCTGAATTAGTTCAACCAGAGTTATAAGCAGCATGATATGAGGAGAATCATAATCAAGTTGAATGGATAACGAATCGGAAAGATGCAATGAACATCAGTAAAATGTTTTCATTGTCTTCATCTCGCTTACCATCACTGTGGCCATATCACGTATAGACCTGACCGCAAGAAGGAGACCTGGGTCAAGAGGCTCTCTTTCCATCCATAGTAGAACCCGCGATAGAAGTCGTACGCTTTCTTCAGTAGTGGGAGTGTCTCCCTCCTCTCCATCATCAGCATGATCCAAATCACACTCATCACTCACTTTCTCCTCTTCGTGTTTCACTATCCCAGTTGACACTTCATTATGGATTTCATCATCATTGAGTTCTCTCTTCTTGACCCGTTTGGCAAGTTCACTTTCTTCATCGATGATCCATCTCTCCATTTGTGATTCGCTCACGTCTATACCAACAGCAGAAGCTAATTCCTGGAGGTCGGCAATCATTATATGATCCGTAGTGTGATCAATAGTTTGACCAGAATTTGTTAATAATATTGAGTTTGGAGTTCGGATTGAAATATCTCCTCTGTCACTTATCAACATCCAACTTTTGGCAAATGTATCAGAACGAATACTTAACCACGCACGATGCAGTTCCGCGAAGGCTTCTTTCAATGTGAAGTTTTTCATGTGGGTATTCAAATTATTCCCATATTTATTATATAAACCCAATTGAATATTTGTCAATAATCCTATTGCTAAACGTATCCGCAATTCTTCAACTACAATTTTTGCTTGTAAACAATCTTTCGGAACGACAAACATTCTCACAAGTCCGTCGGCAGTGCAACACTCAATCTCTGGTGGGAGATAATCCGCAGATTCTGCAACTAATATCGCGCCATTAGGATGCATAGCTATCGCCGTCGTTGCAAACTCTTGATGAAACCACCAAAGGAATAGATCAGGCGTCAACGATCCACTTCCACCACCAGCATAAACAACAGGCTGTGTGATCATATTAACTTTTGAAAGACATCTTGGGCGCCAATGACGTCCAGCTACTAATAGTCTTGTTCGATGTCGACCGCCGTGATCAGCTGCACCTACAACCCAAATTCTTTCACCTGTAGTCACTCTCCTTCCTGGTAGATCTTGCCATGCAAGAAATGACACGTGTACCAAGTATATACGACTGTGATCGTATCCCTGCAGGGCATTCTGCAACATCTCGAGAGGCGCATGCGTGATATTCGCTGTTGGACAATAGTCAGTGGAAGTGGGTTTCATAGGGCTCATGTTGATACGATTACACAATGTGTCAGATATTGTGCTTGATTGTGAAGGTAAAACTGGCAAGGACAGGGGCGTATCATGTGCAATCGGTTGACTGTTCATCTCGAGTTTTTTTTTGGCTCTTACATTATATCTAGAAACTTGCGCTTTTCTAATTGTTTTTGTTGCGTCATCTAAAGCAGTTTCATTGTCAATAAGTGCAGGCGACTTAACATCAAGGAATTCTGTTGCAGTGGTCATTTTGTTTTTAACTGTAGTAATCTTCCGCCGTTGATGTTTTTCCATTCGACGTGGTGGTTGGGCGCTGCCAAGTGCCTCGGGATCCAGGGATTGCCGCATGCGCGTTGCAACGCATCGACCTGTCTCGTCAACTGCTACGGTGGAAACATCGGCAACATTTTTTGCCATCTGCCCATTTCTTCGTTCTCGCTCTTGCCACGATACCCGTTCACCTAGTCGTGGCACCACCGTAGCACGCACTTTCCGCCCTTTTCTAACCACTTTGCCACGCGCACTCTTACCATTACGAGGCGACATATTCGCAATGTATTGTTGATCGGTGGAACTGATGTTTACTCAGACTGTATCATTGTGAATACCACCAACTGACGATTCTTGGCTTCGCGGTTTCAACACTTGATGTGCAACGCATCCGGGTTTCTATTCGGCGATCACTTTTGAGATAAGAATACAGTAAAACACACTACTGGCGATATTAAACAGTGTTGCGAGGGTTTTGTACAGTGCTTGGCTCTCGCGCTTCCGAACGACGACTGAGTGTGTGGCCGCGACGTACTCGTCAAAGGCTGAAGCGGCAACTACGAGGCTTTGATGTACCACCGCCCGACGCGCACAAAGCAAAAGCAGCTCCCAACGTCGTTGGTTGGCATAGTACGCCGATGGGTGTGTGGTCCGAGGGGGGACACGACTAGTGGCAGGCACCAAAGCGTCGGCAAACGCGACCTGGGAGAGGGGCAATGATAGCGCATCCAACACACGCTACGATATACGACAGGGCGCACTAGAACATAGTCATTACGTTAGTAAAGACATATTTTATTATTTCACTATCGTCATTACATTTCCTCACTCCCCCTATTTGCTTCTCTCTTCTTTGCCCTCACCCTCTTTTTTGTCAGTGATTGTTTTTCCGTTTGATTAAACTCGCGTTCATCCACTCGATGTTGATGTATATAGACAAGAATTTTTGTTCGTTCAATTAACTAATTGCGCGGTCAAGATAGACAATACTCTAATCTTGATATAACTGGAGTTCATTTTTGATGCATCTATCGAGTTCATGTATGGAGGAGATAGCCCGCTGCCACTAATGTTGATGTTCAGTATATCACCGATTAGTACACGTGTGTTTTTTTTGAGACCTCGAGCGTTTTATGTGTCACATAATTTACTCTCATTCACGTCCCTTTCCACATTCTCTTGTTCTTGACCTAGATATATAGCGTTTATAATAAACTATCTATCCAAGTTGTTACTATGATCTATATTGGATTCGAGCGTGATCGTCGAGTAACAATGTTGCGCCTCTTTTTTGCAGTGATATTCCGTGCGACTCAATCATTTATCCGCAAACATGGATGAAGGGCAAAAAAATTCGTGTCCATGCGCAATGGAAAAATTCGTGGTGCTTTTATCGAGTACTCTATTGCGCACTTTTCATGATTTATGATTTAAACTTCGACTTTTTGACCAAAGTGATCCTGTCTTCCATGAGTCTTTCATATTTCATTTATCGGGGGAAATATCATGTATTCATGTCCACATAAAGCTTGTACATGAAAGATCTGACGCTGCTTATATGGAGAGAAACGTGACAAAAACGCAAATTCACACAATAGCCTGAATGGACTTGAGAGAAAATATATTTTACAATTTTAGAAATCAGTTGAGTACAGTATAGATACTCATCGTTCAGTCAAGGAACATAAACCGAAGAACAGAAGCACTCTGCACAGATAAAATATGAACTGGTTGGATAGAATAATATGAGTAGCCGCTATTGCGGGTATGTTGAATAATATAGGCTGAACAGAATACATTAATTCATGTAATAACCAACAAAATATTGTCGTTGAAGATGGAAGAGGAGGAGAGAATTACTTGATTTTCCTTTTCTCTCTGACTGTTTGCTCTATCTACCTACGGATTATGGAATATATTCATGACATTTGTCTCCGTCGCACCAGCGTGTCCTTATCACCCTTTCAGGAGATTGCGGCGGCGTGAGGGCGGTGGACGGAGCCCAGGCAGTAGCCAACCCCGAGCTGAGTTGCCGGGGCAACATGAGAGGCGTATAGCGTTGGAAGCGTAACAACACATCCACATTCAGAGTGGGAGCGGAAAGCGCGATAGGGATGAAACTTTTGCGCGAGCGTTAAGGTGAATGTTGTATCTGTGAATCGAACACACAGACAGAAAAAGAACATTTCAGACGAATATTATGGAAAGATCCTATATTGTATGAACTATAGAATGAAGGAAAAAATTCATTGACGAACCATCGCGATTGGAAATTTCAAACAAGATTCAGCGGCAACTCACGCCCCTACTCTCTTATTAGTTGCGAAATCTCCTTCTTCGTTAGTTGAAACATATTGAATAGTGAAGCGCATATTCTCTTTTACCCATACACACATCATTTATTTCTTGTCCTTTTGATGATTTTTCCGGCACTGCAATAATATTTTTAAATCTAATGCCGATGAACATATTACTCTTGAGTGTCTCAAACTATCTCTTTCATATTTTGTGTAATCGTGTACATATGTGGAAGAAGTTGATCACGAGCGTGTGTTCATCATGGCGGGAATGAAAGTGCAACATTATGAAAGGGGATGAGCTTGGCTGCAAGTGAAGCAGTGCATGAGATAAGGGTGGGTGGGCGCGCGAAGAGACATACAGTAGTGTAGTACTCGGTGGGGTTTATATCGACGGTAGCAGATCGTGAGACAGTTAGAGTAGGGAGAAGAGGAAGCGAGGAGAATGTTCAAGTGGAAGGTGCGGCCAATCCGAAGGAATTGTCGCCATGGATACCGGCGCCTGCGTCCACAAAACGTAGTCCCTTCATCCACCCCCCACTATCGATAGTAGTTCTCTCCTTTCCATCATTGCTCATTTGCTCACGGTTTACATTTTCTACGAGGCACGTAACCCCGTGAACCCCCTTCTGTGACCCTATTATGACAGTCGCGAGAACACGATGGATCATATGACAGACAAAAAGAACTTCATTTAACCCACTTTTCATGTGTTCGGAGAGTGTAGCAAACTTCAGATTGAATCAAAATAACAGCAACAAAGACTGTTCAAATCTGTTGTTGCATGTTTCTTGTTCCGTTGTAATATTATAGATGATACAGTAGAACCTCAATTTTCTTCCACATATTCGGGCGTATGGAAGAAAATCGAGAGGTGACTGTGTGAACTACGCATGAATTGGTAAATGTATACGAAATCATCTGAGTACATAAGTTTTGGGAAGTGAGAACGAATATCGAGAGTTTATTTATGCAGTGGACCCTCGGTGGTCAAAAAAAGGGTCGAGTAGAAGAAAATCGAGGTTGTACTGTAGTGATAATAATAATAATAATAATAATAATAA